>OZ026627.1:3398659-3541159 GCA_964020975.1 Hermodice carunculata
TTTAAATTAATACGAGGACAGATCATAGAGCCCTCGCCCCATTTTATTATTAAATGTTAGCATTAAGTATATGATACTGTTGCGAGCAGTTTCAGAATGTGTGTGTGTACATATATATATATATATATATATATATATATATATATATATATATATATATATATATATAATCAGTAGTAGATATATGATAGTAACTTATATGATACTTTACGCGTAGCCATGGAAACCACAATTTCAGTGACTCAAAAAGGAGAATATTGGGTCTAAGAGCAATTGCAGCAAACTATATAACAGATAAGTTATTGTGACCATAGCGGGCAATAGAAAGGGACATGGGTAAATGTCATCTTCCATTACCGTGTGGTATCTGGTAGATCTTAATAACACGTGTATAGTCTGTATCATCTGTACAGGTATCTTTGTTTGCATAACACCATAATGGTCATGGTGTTGTTCCAATCCATATAAATGGTCATCCTCTTTCGTTGAGAGAATGAACAAAGTTCTAACATATGGTAGAATAGAAAGAGATGCCATATATACTGTGTGCTTAATACTTTATAGAATACGAAACAATACCGAATATGGTGTGTTTTCAAAGCTTCATAAAATAAAAACACTGCCACATATGGCGTGTGTTCATGGAATATGATAACATTCCATAAATGGTGTTTCTTTAGCGCTTTATGGAATAAAATACAATGTTATATATGGTGTGTGTTCAATACTTTATAGAATATCAAACAAGTCCATAAGTAGTTTTTGTTCAATGCTTAAGAGAAGTAAATGCCATATATGGTGTTTGGTCTATACTTTGAAATATCCAAAACAATACCAAATATGGTGCACGTTCATGGAACTTTATGCAATGCAAAACAATGGCATATATGGTGCATACTCATTTCTTCATGGAATATAAAGCAATGTCATAACTTTTGTTTGTTTGTTTACTGTTTTATGTGAAATAAAGCGCACTCAAAACTTATTTCCATTCCACCAAAGTGGCATTTCCTCTCTTTATTGAGTTTTCCCTGGGGCCCGAAGTGGCTATGCATGTTTGCAAATTTATTAGACAGTCTCGTCTATTTCGTAAATCCGTATCACCCTGTTCTACAGTTTAACAGTCTCTGGTGCATTTATATCATTTTTAAATGTATATAGTGTTTATAACCATGTGCTTTATATTGTTCATTTTATACTGTATACCATGCACCCTTTATGGGTATAACAGTGCAATAAAGTATTCTATAAAAACTATATATAATAGATAATGCCAAAATGGCGTGTGTTTAATATTTTATAGACTAAAATATCATGTCATAAATTTTACGGTGTAAGTTCAATACTTTGTTGAGTAAAAAAAACAATGTCACGGATGCTCTGTGTTAAATATCTTCATGTCTCCTACATCCATATAGCCTTTCTTCATATTTAGCACACAAATGTCCTTCTTTGTGACCTAGTAGGGTAGTCACGTGGGTTCTATACTGCACGATGTTAAAAAGCCGTCTCTGGGCCAGAATTTTTGTCCCTAAATATCGTGACATTAATGATCAAACATATACTTTGTATGAGCTTGACAACAAAGTAACTCTCCATCCTTATTGGAATCGATATTTTGTATGATTCATATTCATATTTTCTGCAGAACCTGTGATTTTTAAAAGCATTGGCGCCCACGCTTGGCAGCATTTTACTGGAAAAAAGTCAGTCGATATAGAGAGTTCGCAAAACAGTATCATGCTGTGTAAAAGAGTGTAACTCTCACTCTCTTTCATTATACAATGTCTCTGGTCTTTCATACCCAGCAAGTGGTAAAAATGTGAGTTAGATGTCCACATACAATCTCATTTCGAGATATATATTTGGGGTTGGTTTAAAAAGTTTCAGCTTTGATGCTGACAAAGCACCACGCCGTGACTTTCAAGGAAAAAACAGGAGTCCTGCAATTATATTTGGAAGCCTCATAGCGTTCCACATGGGCTTGACTCAGTTCAGTGAGTAATGACATCAGAAGAAATTCCATGCAACGGTACCAATATTGGCTGGGAATGATGTTCCATTTTACAGAAGCCAAAGATGACCACCAGGCAACAGGACAGAATTGGCTGAACCATGATATTAGGTTCCAGAATAAGAGCCAGTTTGTATAATAGGGACCAGCTTTGTCACATAATTTCACATCAGCGTATATTTTGTCAAACAAGGTGGATGCTAAGTGAGGCAGGTCCAAAGTGGAGATGCATGGTGAAGAAACGTCAAGCCAAAATCACAAGAGTGAAACAGTAAAAATTGTATGGGATCACTTCTGAGGATCCCTAGATGTTCGGGAGTAGTGTTGCAACGTTGTTCGATTGTTTTAATCATTTTGCTGTTTTTTCGGTAATTTTTTACTTCTCTAAAAGTTGTCACTCTCATTGTGCTGTATCTTGGAAAAAGTGCACTTTGTGGAAGGGACAAACAACGATTTTTTTTTTATCAAACTACGAAATCCGTCGGCCAGCTGCTTCGAAATTGCATAGGAACAGGTCTGGGTACCTCTATACCAGTGTGAGATTCATTACGCATTGAATGTCAAGTGTAGCTGCGTTTGGACTGTTCTGTTCACAGTAATAACATATCACCATAGATACTGATATACTGCATTATCGGTTGCAAAGCATATTTGCAGAAGGGCGATGGAGGGTAAGTTGGTAGATCGGTCGCCCTGTCAAGGACGTTTTTTTGGAAACAATAGGCTAAGCATTTCAGATAGCTTTATGACATTCAGTTATTCCCGCGACAGATCTGCCCACCGAGTACACCTGCTAGCAAAGCAATTTATACGCTAAATGGAAACAAGCCTAAAGTGATAAAACGTTTTATTAGGGGATTCTTGTGTGCAGAATAAATTGTTTGCACTCGGATAGAAATGAAGAGAGGGTACCTTTATAATTTTGATTTTAGCAGACTTGTTTGCTGAAAATATAGGGTGGTGCTCCGTCCGTCGTCGTCCTTCGTCTGTCTATCAACAATTTTACAATTTCCACTTTCCCAGTACCACCGCCCATATATTACAACTTGGATGTGACTGTACCTTGGGTGGGTCTTTACCACGTTTGTTCAACTGCAACAATATACGTCCATTGGGATTGCAATGTTATTTCACATTTTCAGCCTCCCAAAGCCATGTAATATATTTATTTCAGAGCTCAAACAGATGTACCTTCATCGAGCATCCACTGAGTTTGTTCAAGGTTTCCTGGTCCCGTTTTATTTGTTTTTTGGTTTGTGGTGTGTGTGTGTGTGTGTGTGTGTGTGTGTGTGTGTGTGTGTGTGTGTGTGTGTGTGTGTGTGTGTGTGTGTGTGTGTGTTTTGTTTTCTTTTGTTTTGTTTTAGGTTTTTTTTTTCTGTTTTAATTTCTTTTTAATAATGGTATTTTTTTCTTTCAGTTTTTCCTTTAATAAAATCTTTTCTGAAACCAGTCAGCCAATATTCTTTGACATTACACAGTGAACCCACATAGGAAATTTGGAAAGTTCAATTTCTTACCAGATTGCGATTATTTGTGTAATCTTTGTGAATCAGCTAATTTGTCTGATACATGGCATTTTTAAAACGTTTTTAGCATTCGGCTATAAATGCAATCTGAAGACAAATCCCATATCAAGCTTTTCACAGAACAACAAAAGACCCAGTGGAATATTAGGGAGTGACCATGCAGGTGAATGTAAGGAGATTTTAAGCCACTCTTTCAAATCATTTAAAATCCATTGTTACTGTATTGCTTTAACTCATCATTATTTTCCGCGAATAACGAGTTACAATGGACAAACCACATTTTGGACAAGTGAAAGTTTTAACTTTGAATCAATATTCATTGGAATGTTTCACGAATGTACACAATGGAATGTAAGACATTTAATATTCTTGAAACCACATTATTTGTACGAAATTATAAATCTCAGCCTAATGGCCTCTATTTCATTATTTTCATCGAAATATCTGCTGCTCGTCAATCGACCTATGATTATAATGATTTGTTTCCATTTTGCATTTTTACAGGTGGTAGTTTGCATGAAAGGTTGGTTGGGTTAGTGGAACGAAACCTTTCTAGGCCTTAGTGTAAGGGCCTGGCCTATTTTTTTGCGTGTTTTAGGTACTATAACATATATTTCGTGTTTCTATATCAGCTTTGCATAATACATCAGACAGGGGGAGATTTCGGTATTTTTTACATGCAAAAGCCTCGTTCTGTTTTTAGTTTTTCGGGTTTTTTGTTTTTTGTTTTTTTTTTTTGTTTTTTTTTTTTTTTTTTTTTTTTGTCTTGTCTTTGTTGTATTTTTGAGTCTTTTGTTTTGCTTTTATTTGCTAGTTTTTGTTGGTTTTTTAGTTTTTTTTTGGGGGGGGGTTTCTTTCTTGTTTGTTGTTTGTTATTCGTTTTTAATATCAAGTTTGCAAAATAACTGGTTTAACTGCTGGTTGCTTTGATTAACATATACACGAACAATGGGAAATGAGGCCGGTGCACTGGTTCTAGGGTATCAGTCAAGGTACTTCACAAACAATGCTGACTTACCACAATTGTAATCTCTTTGTAATTGTCCACTGTGATGACTAACATTGTTCCATAGAGATATTAGATAAACGCCACAGTACATGTTGAATCTTTTGCTCGCCATGCTTGAGGCTTCACTGATGGGGTGCTACTTGCCCTAATTCTGGGGCCACATGCTCTAATCAAGAAGTATGCATAAGGTTCACCAGATTTGGTTACCCCTGAGGAACCACACTGACAGGTAGTGCTGTCCGTGCAGAGTCCCCATTGTTCACCGGGATTAGTTCTTGTAATATGGTACACTTAAACCATTGGTCCACTCCAGAAGTTTCGGAGCTGCCTAACCATCACATTTTACAATGTCAACTATGCAATCAAGTGCATGATTGTCTTCACCTCTTTCACTGACTCAATAATCAAGTCTACCCAAAATAAAGCGCTTGGATGTTCGTGCCATTTTTGGTGATATACTAATCAAGCCATGTCTAGACTAAATAAAATTGAATTTGCAGGTCAAACATGTAGGGGCAGATTGTGTTGAGAAAGAGGTAATTTATTTCATAGGGCCTTATTGTAATGGTATCCATGCACCAACAGTCTGCACGAATAAACTTGTCATACTTACCATATATTAGGAACTACCCTGTTCTTACACCCCATCCTGGATCTATATACCCCAAGCATAAGGCAGTCCACAGAGCAGGTCTATACTCAAGTCACAACTCGTAGCACTTTTGTTGCACTGGCTCCAAAGTGGTTGCACAGACCAACAAAGGAACCAGCTACCGTGCTCCTGTTGGGGCTTTCACAAAATGAAAATAGAAAAGCAGGATGCTGTCCTGTTTTGTCATCCACTGCAATCACATACTGTAATTTAATTGATCACCTTGAGCAATACAGTCCTGCACTGTGTTTCCCACTTACCATACCTTGCAACACGTGGTTTCACAGGCCACATTGTCAACAGATTAAGTTTTTGACGCAAAGTCCTAGACGAGACGCCTTGCATTACGCAATACTTGTTGAAATTCTGGCTCAAGACCCAGAGGCTTCGGTGGCATGGGCCATTCAACCAATCCTCTGAAGCTTCTGTATCTCAAAAGCCGGTTAAAACCCAAGAAAGTCTCTACACCTATGCATTTTATTTTACAGGTATTCCCAATTCATTACAACCTCCAGACATTTCAGGAGTTCAAAACAATCACTGCAATAACCCGTGTGCGAGTATACAGGAACAGTGGCTTCATTGGTCTGTTAATAGCTAAATACACAAGTCACGTCCCAATGGTCTTGCCTGATGTCCTGCAAG
The DNA here is from genome assembly GCA_964020975.1 of Hermodice carunculata. NCBI lineage: Eukaryota > Metazoa > Annelida > Polychaeta > Eunicida > Amphinomidae > Hermodice > Hermodice carunculata. Next base: position 3,404,506 of record OZ026627.1, read on the forward strand.
GGTGTGTGTATTTTACAAAGAAAGACACTAGGAATATGTACATTTTTCCTAAAAACTGCCCACAGAAATCAGGGATACACTTTGCATGAAAAATGCTCAAAAGAAAGTTTTTCAGTCACACTTAGTGCTTTACATACTTAAATTATGAAATGCCCAGTCAATGGTGGAATACATTCTTTATTCAAATTTATCAAAGTTTGCAGAACTTTTTATTGTTCTTCATGTTCACTCATGCATTTCACACACATACACTATTCACAACAACTACATGATGAATGTGAAGGTTTGGTAGGGTCATGAGATAAATGTTGAAATGATGCAACCACATTGACAGGTTGAATGCAACAAGTGTGGGGCACAGACAGGTTGAATGCAACAAGTGTGGGGCACAGACAGATTGAATGCAGAAAGTGTGGGGCACAGACAGGTTGAATGCAACAAGGGTGGGGCACAGACAGGTTGAATGCAACAAGTGTGGGGCACAGGGGTCTGCCACAAGGGCCCATCCAAATCATAAGGCATTTCCTGTTCAGGAAGGCAACACAGGTACTGTCAATCCTGAACCATAGTATCCCTCAGTGTGCTATAAAATTAACCGGTCTGTGTAGCATCACTGTGTGCCAGCTCTTGGAATGGTCTACAAAGTCTCTCATTCCCCACAGAACACACAGTGCAGTAAATAGTACACAAGGTAGAAGTGAAGCAGAAGGAATGCATCCAAGCCAGTTGCTGGCTATTGCCCATGAGAGTGTGTGCGACCACTGGTGGTGTCACAGAAGTGCAGTCCCATCTGGTGTCACAGGGAGGTTCACCCTGACCAGTACCAAATTCCACCATGTTTCGTTCTGGAGGGGTGCATGCAATTTTATAACCCAGATGCCACAGTTTAATTTCCAAAATGGGCCTTGAGAGGAAGACAAATGAATGTGGACTTTTGTGTACTGTATAGTGTGCGGACCCATGCTTAGTGCTTGCCTTCTGAATAAACAACAGAAAGTAAAAGAGGTGGTTAATTACCTACAGCATACAAAAATCAAATCCTGCATATATCAAGAGTTGTATATTATTGTCACATCTATTAAAAATGCGACAACCAGCACTTCTATATACAAATATTAATATGCATATCATAAATAATTAAATATATTAACATGCAAAAATATCCCAAATTTTATACAAGTCTCACAGACTGATCAGGCGGGGAACTGAACTGTCAGTGCAATGGGACACATTTACAGTATAGGGTGACCACACAAAGGGTCTAGTCAGTGAACTTTATATATATTTACAAATGACTCACTGATGATAAATCAGTGATAATTTTCCTGCCTCAATTTTAGAAGTCATCAGACATATTGGGAGGGTTGAGAATTGTCACTGCATAATTTACAGGCAATAAAAGCCCTTTTTCCCAGTGAGTGCATGACCTCACAAACTGTGAATATGGGCATGTGCCTGATCAATGACTCTAGATGCATAAGTGTTAACCCTAGGTAAAAGAGATTAGCCAGGTTCTTCAAATGAGGTGGAACTTAATTTGGTGCACCTGTCTCCAACACCAGCTTTTGGAGTGGAATGTGTCTGAAAGTCCTGAAAGTTGGCTGTTGTCCAGTGATTTTGCATTCACAGTAGATGTCACAAGGAGGAAATTCTTCTTGTCATGGCTGAACATCTTTAGCGTCTTTACTGACATAATGAACATTGATAGGATGTTGTGAAGGGAGTGTCCTTTTCAAAATTGCTGTTGAATGATGAGTACCTTTATGGTCACATCCAGGTACATGGGGAATTACCGACAGACTACTTTTCATGGCCAAAGGTACTATCAGTTCCAGAACTTGTCAGTTCTTTTGTTACGTCTGTTACACTCTTCCCAAAAAAACTAAGCATACCGCTCCCAAGCTGACAACCCTAGGGCACCCTGGTAGCTCTTCACCGGGAAGTAGCCCCTGCTTTATGGTCTCTCTGTCTATAAATGTTGCAGGCAGACCTATTGTGAAGAACAACTGCTCATTGGACAACAGCTTCTCCATCTCATTAACAGCTTTCTTTCCAATGCAGACAGAGTGCTTTAATACCCCCCCCCCCATATGACCCCCTGGACTGCTTGGCAGCCCATCAAGCACAGAATGAAGGTATGTGCAGTCAAAGTGGTCAAGCATTTCTCTGAGAGGGCAATGATCATCCTCAACTGCTGATATTGCCTTTGCTTTAAAAATGCACTTCTCACTGCGGGATAGACTAACTAGATGCCATCCCCTCCAGGTTCTTCACACCCTTCCTTTTGCATTCCAGTATCTTGCTCAGGAGGGCAGTGAAAACTCTCTAATGTTACAAAGCAGCCACACAGTTCGGAGGGGCTACATTTTTATGTCCTTCTGGCAGAAAGTTCCAGTCCTCTGTGCAAATTCTTGAAATAGCAGTTGTTCCACATTTGTAGCTTCAGCTCCTCCACGGAAGATTTTTTGCTTGGTGAAGCAAGGCATACACATCTTGAAAGTCAAATGCTGTGGTCAATGTCTGAAGAACTCCACAGGGTAACATGACCCAGGAATCCAGATGGCCATCCCCAAAAGGGCCTACCTTCTATTTCTTGCTTTGAAAATGTCCACACCCACACACATACACACGACCAACAGCCATTGTGATGGAAAATATGCCATATAAGATGGATCAACAGGACATGGCATTTAACATAGCTGAACCACCTCCCACAAATACAGCAGGGAAACAGGCATGTCCCCTGCTGTGCATAGCCAACATTACTATGTTGTCTTACTGTGCAACCACAATTCACTGTACTATAGAAGTTATATAAATTAACTTCCAATCCATGCTCTGGTCCAGTTGAGGGTATGCTATACTTTAAAATTTTCAAACTGCTGTCTCTCTGTTGGTGTGTCCTGTGAACATCCCCTGGGACAGTTTCATCCTCTTCTGAAGGCAAGACTAAGCTCAGAACACCTGCTTTTTTTTACTATGGCAATTGGTCTGTAACAGCTTAGCTCATCTCCAGCTGCCTCTTCATCTAAGTCTCCAGGTGTTTTGTTCAAAATAACCCAGTCTCCCACATCGAACTCAGTATCTGAACATACCTGCAAACATAATGTTACAATAAAATACTTATCTTGATAGTTGTCCACTGGAAACTGACCAAGTATGATTATATATTACACAGATGATTCTGAACCTTTATCTCTAAAAATTGTATTTTTACAATATGTATACTTAGTCTCATAAATGTGCTACAGGAAACACTTTCTATCCAGTTTGTGTTCTGACAGGAGATCTTTGCCTTGTCTTAATTGCTATGGAAACAGTTGACAGACTACTCCTACTTCAGATTGGGATTTCTTATTTTCCTCTTCAGCTACACCATGAATAGGAATCAGTGCACTTGTAACAAAGTCTGTTGTAGAAAGGTTATCACTCAACTGCTCATCTAAATTTTAAACTTGATCTTGACCTTAACCTTGATGTTGACTTTGACCATGATCTTGACCCTGATTGTCACCTTTATCTTGATCCTGATTTTGATCTTGACCCTAATCTTGACCCTTTTCTTGATCTTGATCTCAGAAAAGATCCCAAAGGACATCCTCTAAGAAGTCACCATTCTCCACTTAATTGTAGGCTATGATGGGGTCCAGTCATGCCTCATTGATATGAGCCAGAGAAAAATACACTCTTTAAAGTGCTTGAACTTGTCATGGTAGCACACCCACTCACTTTTCTTACCTTTAACTTTGCACAAAACAGGGGACAATACCCTGACAATCAAAAATGGCTTAAACTTACACTAACCTGGTTTTCTAGCTGACTCTAACTGGTAGAAGACTCATTTTAATGGCTTCAGTGTGATCTGACTTTCCCAGAACTTACCCAAGGCAGGGTAAAGTTTCTTAAAATAGTCCCAAAACAAATTTTCAAAGAATCATAATATCATCTAAAAAAGCTTACACCACAGACCAAGTAAAGCCCCTTAGCACAAACTGCATTACCCTAGTAAATGTGGCTGGTGGGTTACACAAGCCAATCACTATACAGAAGCTTTGAAGTAAATTATATTTTTTAACAAATGCAGTTTCTCTGGCTAACAGAAGGCTCAAACGGGGTCTGCCAATACAAACTGGCCACGTCACAGCTGCCATAGGAAACACAACCACAGGTGTAGAGACACTCTTCAGTGAGGGAAAAGGCAAAAGCACTCTTTACTGTAAGTTCATTTAAGTAATGGTAATCTATGCACCATCTTACCATACCATTTGTCTTTCTAACCAGAACCAGAGTTTGATGGTTGAATAACTTTGATGTCCAACATCTATTTCATGTGCCTTTCCTCCTATGTTCAGATCCAAGGAAACCCTCTTTAGTTGCTGTTTCAGAGGCTGGACATCTTGAGTGGCAATTTTGTGTGTGGCATCATGTGAAAGAACCCAAATTTGAGGCATGTTTAGAAAACACATCACTGTAGTTTCTCAATAAAGAAGCCACCTTTGCACTTTGGTCTTAACTTAACTAGTTCTGAAAACTGTTACCCATATTCATCAATGTCAACCTGTCAATGAGAGTTTAGTCAAATATATCAAAAGGCCAGAATGTTCCAATTAATGCTTAAGTCATTCTGCGATAACTGAGCTTGAGTCTGCATCAGCTTCAGTTGCACTCTGTCTCATATTCATGCACCTGACCTTCACCTGATTAGCTGAACTCACAGAGACATAGTCCCGTGATAATGTAGATTAATCGCAGCTCTCAACACAGCTGTTCAACACTTGTGATGAATCTCTGCTTGGAAATGGATCTGAAGACTCAGCTGATGTCACATCACATACCAATACACCCCTTAACTCCATGGCACTACCTATCCATTTCCCTGGCTTCAAAGCGATAAAGTGGCTTTCCAAGTTTAAATTCACACGCACCTGATTTGGTTTGAAACCAGAACTAAGAAAAGAGATACCATTTGGTCCTTAAACCTATTACTGTCAATAAAGACCTCACCTTGTATACAAGAATGAATGGGGAATAACTACCCTTGTATTGTTGCAGATTCATAAATGTCACAAAAATGATGAAGGCTTACTTTCTTCTTTTACTGACAGCTTAACTAAATGACAAGTCAGGAACACCAAAAAGTATCAGGCCTCCCTTGTTACCTTTTTTCTTTGGCACAAGTGTTACATTTTGTGTTTTAAATGTTTTGGCCTCTATGTTTACAAAAAAAACTAGTTTGTCGTCAAAGAAGAATATTTCAAAGGTTGAGAGGATCAGTTTAAAATCACTGGTTGACCCCTATGGGTGACTGCTTGTCTCATGTCAGAAGTGAAAATTGTTTCTTCACATTGGTATTGAAAGAAGAAAATTTATATTTTTGTAATTCTCAAATCCCTGGCTTTTGCTGTATTTAACTTTGTAATGGCAGCAAACCACTGGATCAGTCTCCCCTCTGCATTGTTTTTCAGGTCCACCATACACTTATAGGCCACGAAAAAGCCAAGGCCTAAATTTCCTTTATCTATGATGGCCACTAGAGCAATCCCAAGGGAAAACTCAGGATCATTGTTGCTGGGAAAAGAATCACTTGTGACCTGCAGTCTCCCACTGACAATGATCCTTCCTGACAGAAAAAAAGTAGATCACTCTCCAACCATGCAAGATTTTGTTTATGTGTAATTTAGTATTCACTGCAAAAAATTCAACATGGACATGATGTGCTGTGTTCACGACTATGTCACTGATGCAGGCATGCTATAATTTAGTTCCAACAATGCTTAGGTCATGTGATCTACTGTCTTCTACTACTTTTTAAAAATTCACTCTAGAAAATGATAATTCACGTTCTCAAAAAACATACAATGAACCATCTTCTCTCAATGTTTTACTATTTACACATTGACCCAACCTATTTACACTCCTTAACTCCACACTTAACACAGGTACAACTTCCTTTGTTTACACTATTTACATGAGTAGCAATATTATTTGCAGTTGTCTGGCTTCTACTGACATTTAGGGTTTCCAAGGGGCTATCTTTAACAATCTTTTCTTTTGGCTTTTTCTTGGGGGATTCTTGAGTGTTGGAGAATTTCTGAGGGCTCAGAGACTGTGACCTGTTTGCGCATTCCCTAGATAAATGAAACGGGCTTCAACACTTGAAGTATGTTCCATTTTCTCTTGATGGTGTTCTATTTGGTCGTTTCCCTGGTCTTTTGGGAGCCTGAGGCTTGACCTTGAGAACCTCATTCATCATGCTCATATCCATGAACTCTTTATTTGCAATTTATGTGTTGTGCAGGATCCCAATAAAAAAGACCAAAAAAGAATGTTTGTATTCTCTATACCAGTATCTTATTTCTTAGCTGGTTGCTATGGAAACAAAACTGGAAATCCCCATATTAGGATCTGACATTTTCTTTCTGTGGCCTCAATTGAATTCTTCAGAATGTCATTGTGTTAGGCCTACACTTAGCATCATGTTGTTTTATCATTCCTACCAATGAAACAATGTTATTGGTAGTTATTTGTGGCATTATGTTTTACCATATTCAACTAACACAGGAGATATAGTGTACACCATTAGTACATATATTGAGTTGCCCCAAAATGCCACTTTAGTTTTCCATTTAGAAAAGGGTCATACTTCAAAGTCCATGTACTTCATAGATGTAATATATTCTTACGATGCCTTATTATACAATGTAAAAACACAAATCAATTGTCCAGATGGAAAATTTTGCTTAAGAGCCCATGTCATAAGTTTAATGAAAACACATGTCATGTTCGGTGTGCATACAAGGCCATCCATCTGTGGACGCAATGAGTGATCCATATGAAGTCCTGTGTTTTCAATGTGAGCAGAAACCTGAGATGGGCATCAGCTCATCACAACTGTAATATGGCTCACTCTCCTGACTTACATTGACATCTATATCACTGTTCCGCTCTTCATGGTAGTCTTATCCAGACCACTCTTGAATCAGCTGGATTGCCTGGGTACTGTGGTACTTTTTCTGGCCAGCAACTGCCTCGTGGCCACAGCTGAAGTCTGCCATCTTGATCTGTGATGTCTTGCTATTTTAGGAGATCATTTTAACTTCATCAACAGATGCCAAAGGAGACATGGAGTTTAAACAGATTGATGACATGTTCCTCATGACAGATGTCTGATGTTATTTGGGAATGATTCATCAGTTATTAAAGTGGTAAGAGGATCCTGTGGGGGAACAGACCAAGATGGTGATGCTCATTTCTCAATCGTTCAATTTGATATTTCCTCCTATTCTGTTGTTGGGCCAAGCCCTCCATCTTGATATTGAACTGCCTAAAGATACCGTTCATATTCTCTTCCATTTGCTACCATCATTACCACCGTCCTTTGAGCTGTCTGTTCCTGTTCTGTCTTGATAGTTGCAGTTTAGGAGGTATCATCTGCTTCCTCAAACCCTTGTCCGACATTTTGTCCCAAGCTTCAGTGGGATGGATGTTAGCAGGAACAATTTCTTTATAAGTCAAGATTTTTCCTTGAAATTTTAATTTTTCATGTCAAGTAGCAATAAACTTTACCATTGGACTGCCAATGCCTGCAAGAGAGCTCAATGACTTAGCATCAGTATTTGTGATATGATTATTTTGTGCTTAGTTTTGCAACTTTTAATCCTGAAAATAAACAATAACTCCTGTATATAAAATACCAGCTGCAAATAGGAACAACTTTTCACCAAGTATGCTATGAAAGAAAATTTGAATTAAAAAACTGCAATTGCCCTGGAAAAAGTGTAATAACTTGAATCAGGGGTTCTCAATTAAACTAAAGTAAAGTATGTGTAGTGATCAAAGACATAGCAAATTCAAAAATCCAAAGCTAATTCCGCATACTGTAGTGTTTTTTCCAAGCTGTTGGCAAAATCGGTTATAAAATAATTTGGAATTCCTTTAAAAAAGGGAAGAATTGAATTTGGGAGATTCATTCAAAATTCAGAAAGGCCACTTATACCAAAAAGGTGGGAAAATGAAAAGAACAAAGAACTACAATCTGGTATATGTGCATTTGGTATTGGTATTGATTACATATATGATCTATATAGATCTATATATTTGTATTGCTATTGTCTGGGCGGACATTGGCTGTAAAATTTCTGGTATACATTGCTGTAGCGCAGACCATAGCAATGCAAATATATAGATCCACATAAATCAGATATGCAATCAATATCAATATCAATTGCACATATATCAGATGGTATAACAATAAAACAGAAAAACAAAGTGCATGCAGAAAAAAGTGTCCAGGCATGCAAATTTGTGGACCAGGGAGTAAATCTAAACATAGGACTAACACAAGTGTACGCATTCCACAATCCCTTAATTGCATAGTTCTTAATCTGCACCATACCTACACCTATCAAGATAAGGCGAAGTCAATCCATATTTCTGGCTTCTGCAGTGTGCATCACTCAGTTGAAATCCCAGAAACGTCAGGAAATGTATAAAACCAGAAGATAAATTGTGAATACACAACCAACAAATAATTTCTAGTTTGAAAAAAATCAAAACACATCAACCCAAAGATGACAAAGCAAAAAAAGTTCAATTTGGCAGGAAATTTGAACCACCAAAAACAAAGAAACAAATATGGCTACCTATACTCTGCCACTGTGCAATCGACACGCTACCTCAGACAAAGGTCCATGCTAAAAGTGCTTCACGCTGATGACTGTGGATCAGCTGAGAGATAATATCTAGATCCCATGAAGCAGGTCAAAACAGACAAAGTTCCACCAGACATGTCGTAGAGTCCTTTTGCTATGCACACTAATAAGACTAAGTTCCTAGTTCTATACATGTATATATGACTGCTTTCAGGCAGTAAAGTTAAAAGCTCCAAAGATTCTCGATGTCATGTGTAGATCGGCTCTCTGGTACCAATTTAGGCAAAATCTAAACAATAGGATCTCTTCATGTGCTGTATAATTACCCTGCCTACATCACATCATAATATTTCCGCTCTTGGAATAGTCGGCAAAGCCCCCCCCCCCCGTCCCCCACAGAAGCACACATAGTGCTCTAAGTAGTACAAAGGTGTACAGTAATGCAATACGAACCACAACAAATCCACATCTTGCCACATAAAAAACAATAATTCATATTCATCAACACGTTCATGATTACTGAACAGCATTATCGCATATTGAGCAGTTTTGAAAGAGGAATTTGTAAACTGCAATGTTGGTGTATTGTATGAATATAGGAGGCTAAGGAGAAGGTCACTTGAGCAAAAACAAAAGAAAAAAATTTGTGAATTGTTGGGGGACTAGCATGAAAAGTCAAAGACTTTAAATTGAAAAATTATGCAGCCACCATGAACCATCTTTCATTCTTTCTGTTCACTCTTTGGCACACACATAGACTCAAATCTACTCCTGGGAAAAAAGACGTCATCTTATCCCTGTGCAACATCATGCTAGAATAGAGAAGCCTCCAATGATTGATTACCCTGTCGAATTCAGACAGCTGCAAGTGACTTGTACGCTATGACAGAGTGAATTCCCCATGATCCCTGTACTGCCAATGGCCCTGTACATGAAGTCCATAAGCACCCCAACACGCAGACACATTGTTTAATCTTTCTGGCAATTCTCACTCGTGTGTGTGTGTGTGTGTGTGTGACTCATCTGGCATACTTAGCTATCCTCTCCATGCTAGATATTTTGTGACACTCATATTTGCTATACAAACTGATATTGGGACCAGCCTATGTTAAACCAGGTGTGGTCCCTTTCTGCAGAGCAGTATATCATGTAGCATGTAATGTTATTCCAAAAAATCCCATGTACCTGTAGGTTTCTTGTGACAGTGTAATATGAGATCTTTATGGTTATGTTTTTACCATATGTTTTGAAACCTTATCTTTTATTCCATTTCTAAATCTTCCTCTTAGTATCGGTTTTAGAGTTGACTTGATTCTGGAACTTTATCTATCGTTAAATGTTACATTTCTTATAACTTTATTCCAAAAATGCCCATGTAAGTTTCTTGTCGACATTTGTTTCAGACGTTGTTGTTTATATTTTTTCACAATATTTTGTTGTCCAGTCATCTCCTGTCTCGTCTGTAAATTAATTAACATTAATTTTGAGACTTTGCATGATCCTTGAACTTCATGTAACTTGGAATATCAGGATGTTTCTTATGATCTTATACTCCAAAAACACCGATGTAGGTTTCTACTGAACTTACGCGTGACATGTTTCTGTTTGTATTTTTGTACAATATTTTTGTGGCCTCTTCATCTGCTATCTCATCTTTGAATCTTTCTGTTAGCATTTATTTTTACGTCAGCTGACTTTTCACTCAGCTAAAGTAAATACGGACCATAATCCATCGTTTATACATCTACCCATCTGTCCATCCATCTGCCGAATACTGACATATTGGACCAAAACTGTCTGCCAGATTCTTTACCACTTTGGTGGGGATCTAACTTTTGTGGGTCCATACCAAATTTGTGAAACCACTCAGGCTCCATTGATTTTTAGATTTATTTTATGAATTACTGTGTGTATGTTTTGGCAAAACCTTAAATCATCGTCTTCTCCAAAGCTGCCTGGGCAACTGCTTCGCAATTGCATGCGGTCATTTATACAGAACTCTAGACAGCTGTTCAACAGACTTTGCTGGGTTTTTTTGCAACTTTTAAAATCAATTGTTAGGTGTCAAAACTACTTCCGACTGCATCGCTGAAATTTTTCCTCATGTTGCACTGATAGTTGGTGGAAATGTACCTTATGGAAGGGACCAACAAAGTTGTTCACTAAGTAGTGGTGCTGTGGATCTCTAATTTTGAATGAATCATTTTGGTTTGGATATTTATCAGCTAATGTGTAAATTCTATTGACTACTATGCAGATCCATGGGGATTTAAATGGTAATTCACATTTTGGCTTCTTCAAAACTGTCCGTCAGATTCCCCTCAAACTTGGTGAGGATCTACCTTGTATACGTTTCTAACACATGTGTTTGACTAGTCGTGCTACAATGATTTTGGGATTTTCATCATTTTTTTCTTCGTTTTCACTTTCGATAATACATTTCACAAATAGAACCTGATGATTTGGAATTAAAAGAAACTACAGAAAAAATACATGGAATTTCCATTTCTATTATTAATATTGGACTTTTGGGGGCAAAAAAGGGGCAATCACTGCATTTCATAGTGCAAAGGTCCCACGTGGCACAGGTCTTCCCTCGGAAAAAAATGAAAAAATATCCAAAAAAAATACTCGGTCTTCATGCTTAAAGTCATCTAAATAGCATAAATTGTGCAAATTAACATCTAAATGAAAGGACCGCCTAACTTTGCAAAAAATTACCGAAAATATATGTGTGGATAGCTGGAACTGACTAACGTAAGGGTTAACAATGCATTTCTGAGGTGATATTGATACTAAGCGGCATTTTGACCTTCAAAATTCAAGATGGCTGCTGGTTACGATCTTCTCTTGAGGCATTTTGGGTAGCGTAAGAGCTGTGTGTAATACACCAGTTTATACTATCTTGAGGGTGGAGAACTCATTTCTGGCACTGCATTTGTGATTGAAGTTGATTTGAAGGTGAAAAGAAAATTGAATTGCTTTTAAGTTATGGGAATTGATGGTTTGTAACCCAAACCTTATGTGTTTTCCATATTCCTTGTTGTCAGAACTGAGACCTGTTATGTCCCATTATCACATATCAATAATGATTCACACTTCTAAATAAATATCGTTAAATTGTCCCAACTAGCATAAAGTATGCTAACTAGTGTCCAAAAGACACGCATTCCAACATTTTTATCATCCAGCATGAAACTTGTGATTAATTTGGAGTGGCTAATTTAAGGGTGTGAGATGCATCTTTTACATCAATATCCACAAACAAGATGGCTGCTGGCACCCTGATGAATTTAGAAACATTTAATCTCCTGTGTTTTTCCAGAAATATATATGGAACAGATTTCTTAACCCTGAATAAGTTTGTAGCTCTAGTCTACATGCATTCTGCCCTGACTGCCTCAATTGCCCCCTTCTGTCCATCTGTAGGACTATATCTTCTAGCCACGCCATTCATGTGTAACTAGTTCCCACTAATTTCTGTCATTTTTTATGCAGGGCCATGCACCTCATAAACCCAGTTGTGCATAAGAATCTAGACACAACCATTTATAACATTCTGCAGGTGTAAGGGTGGATGTTAACACCAAGCAAATGAATAAACATGATTTAATCACGGTCAGAACAGATCAAGAGCCACACCTCAACCTGCGCCTGTCTCATCCTGTTAACAGTCTTGTTTTGGCGGGGTTTTTTGTTTTGTTTTGTTTTGTTTTGTTTTCAACGAAATGTATCTGCATGTGTCTCAAAACATAAAACCTTACTTCAGATCAGACAAGGACCATATGTTGGGAGTATTTGTAAATATCATTTATGGGCATTTTGGTCAAGTAGCCATTTGTGATGATTCTTTTGCCATGTGACGTGTCGTAACAGGAGTGTTATGTGAAGTACCCTAACATGACCGTGATGGTATACACACAGGATACAGTTGACGAATTTAATATGAACTGTATGCCCCAATCTAATTCATCATACAATGCCAGTGCCATTTTTTATTTCATCATTTTCCAGTGTATTTACGGAAAAATGAACATTGTTACTGATTTGTGTTTAATATGATGCTGCATCACCTGTTCCATGTCTCCTTTATGATGCGAAATATAGCTGTGTAGCGTGTGATCAGTATTCATGAATTTATTTCATCTAGCTTTTTTCTGAGTTTTAAACCACAAATCACCCCCTGTTGCATTTGCAGCATCACACATAAGTTTCAAGGAAATCATGCATCCCAGGAGTTCCATGCCACCATGCAGGTTTTATGTGAGTCAAGTGCAGATTTTTTTTTTTTTTTTTTTTTTTTGCCTTGCATTATGAGCAATTTCTAATCACCAATGCAATGCCGGAACTGGGTCCCCCGCCCCAAAATTAGTACAACTTATTGTGTAATACATGTTTCTAGCTTAAACATGTCTAAAGTAGTGCACTCTGAGCAGCCAAATTAACATTAGACTCTGGCTACTTTTTAAATTTTAAAGAAATAAAGTATGATTTTAGTTGTGCATTATACTTGGAGAAAAGAAAATGTATAGTGGCCATCATGGATTTAAAGGGTCAATATGGCTGGCAATTGTCAAAATAACCCCAAAACTAATATTAACTTTTGTTAGTACCCATCTCAAGTCAGGAGAGCGATGTTTTCCTTCATATTGCATTTCGTATTCGTTGACAGATATATAAAAATATCGTGAAGTTGTTGGTATGTTAACCTTGAACTTCAGGACTTTGACCTGGATTGTTTAATAACTGATTGGTTCGGATCATGGATAGTTCTTATTAGCTCGGAATTTCGATGCAGCTTCTCTAACATTGTTCAAAACCGTTGTCCGCTTCTATTTTTCACGAGAGTCATTATCTCTATGTTGTCAATTTGACATTTCATCATCTTCAGACATTCAATGAATAATGTATTGCTTTATAGCTATTCCAGCTTTCGACTTGGACTGATTTTCGACTGATGACACATTATGATCTCACTACTATTTGGCAAAATCGTACAGAATCTCCTTCAACACCTTCTGGTCAATTGCTTCAAAATTGTATAGAGACACCTCTGGGAACCCCTAGACCTCTTTATTCAACAGATGTCATTGCAGTACGCTGTGAATTGTTTTCTCCTAACGCTCTGTTCACCTTCTCCAAAATGTTTTGTCAGGTTGTGCTAAAACGTGCGAGAAATGTACCTTATGGAAGGGTCAAACAAAACTATTCACTAAGTAGTAATACATTAGATTCCTAATTTTCACGTAAATTAAGTTCAGTTACTTATATGGTAACGTGAAAATACGTATATATTACTATGCAAGTGAATAGGGCTTCACCTTTTTGACCTTTTCAAAACCAGATTCACTTCACACCCGGTGGAGATATACCTTGGGTGAATCTTTATTAAGTTCCTTCAAGTGGTGATGCACAAGTGATCTTGCATTGTTGCATTGTTTATTTTATTTTATTTTATTTTATTTTATTTTATTTTATTTTATTTTATTTTATTTTATTTTATTTCATATATTTTATTTCGTTTTATTTTTAGAACCCTTTTACCTGTAAAGCCACTTCGTTAATCTGAATTCAAAAGACAAGTACACGTCAGATGACCTTATTCCAAAAATCCTTATGTTGATTTCTTCAGCTTACTTATACCCGTCAGGTATTTGCTCCCATTCAAAGCCTTCAAGTCAGCTAACCTACCCTCGATCAAACGTGAACCAGTGTTCCATAACCACAGTGCACAAAATCACAGCAGTGGTATTTTTTACAATACATGTATTTTTCAGACCGCATCATTTGCTATTGCATCTGTATACCTTTCTCTTGTCATCATTTTTAGAGTTTGAATGATTATTGAATTTTATGAACATTTGAATGTCCGGACATTTAATGTGACCGTATTCTGAAACTTACCATGTGGGCTTCTGCTCAATTTTTTCAGACATTTCTGTTCATATTTTGTCATAATTTTTGTAACCTCCTCATCTGCTATGTCATCTGTAAATTTTTTATGTTTGCATTTGTTTGAGGATGTTTCATGATTCCTGAACTTTATCTACATTCCAATGTCAGAACACTTCATGAACTTTATATTCCAAATATTTCCATGTGAGTTTCTTCTCATATGTTGATTGAGATGTTTTGTATACTTTTGTTTAAAAAAGGCCTTGACGTATGCTATCTTATCTTCAATTTCTTTTTTGTGGCATTAATTTTACAGCTCACATTATTCTGGTATTTAATGTGTATTCTAATGTCAGGATCACATTGAATTACCTAATTCCAAAAATATCCAAGTTAGCTTCTTATTCTTATGATTTTTTTCATGTTACGTACGTGGCTTCATCTTCTGCTGATATACCTCTCGTGTGAATGGTGGGGAACTTCACTATCTTGATTTTACTAACACCAAGTTCACGCAAACTATCAAATGCATACCAGATTATTCTTTTGGGGGGCTTTCTGCTCCCTTCCAAAGCTTTCAAATTGACTACACTTTGGTTTTAATCGTTGTCAAGACGATGCCCGCCAAATCTTTTCACAATGAAAATGGATTTTCTGTAACATATTAACTTGATGCAAATCCTACTAACCAAAAAGCGTCAATGTAATGATACCAATTGCATGGGATAAGGTCTGCTCAGCGGTGGAAAGATGTGGCCAGTCGTGTACACCTTAAGATAAGTATTTATGATCAAAGCCTCGCCAGACGTTTGTTCAACATGAATCCACAATACTATGGTGTATGTGTTCCTCGCAGCTCTCCTAATTTAACGGGGGAAGAATCACTAGAATATTGGAGGCACGATGTCCTCTGTATTGGCGGTGGCCCTTTAAAAAGCCCAGACTCATTTTTTTAGACTTTCTGGCACTTAACGCACTTCCAGGACATTTCATTGCCCTGTGACTGCTCAGGCATACCCCCACCATGTCCATGGTACATAACATTCTATGCTACACCCATATTTGTATACAAACTAATATTTAGAGCAGTTTATTTTAAACCCATGGGAGACACATTTTTCCCAGGAGTATATCATGCAGTACATACTGTTGTTTCAAAAAGTCACATGTGCTGTTTCTTCTATGGTTCATGCATTCCAAGATGATGCTGGTTATGTTTTTACAATATTTTTGTGACCTCATTGCCTGCTATTTTATCTATAAATCTTTCTCTTAGCACCAATTTCTATATTTGGCTTTGACTGTAGGCATATTTACATCCAAATGTCTGAATACTTAGGTGACCTTAGACATTTGAATACTACATGTGACCTTATTCCCAAAATTCCAATGTCTGAATCCTTCTTTTGACCTTAAACCTTTGACTGCTCCATTTCTACCCAGGTTACCCTCTGAGCACTAAATTTCTAAGCATATTGTTCAACTACTTTGACTAATTAGCTGGTACATTTGGTATCTAAAAAGTTCTCATGGTATTTATTTCAACCTGTCAACACTAGCAATATGCATCATGGTTTTTATTTGCAAGGTCAGTTTCAAGGTCAAATGTCACAACATTTGGTAGCTATCTTGGAATTGAAGACGCAAAGCACACAAAGCGAGAGATGTACCTTATGCTTTTGTTTATTCCATCAAAAATTTGATCTTTTCTGTTCCTTCGAATTATTCATATATATTTATAGTAAATACAATAAATAAAGGTAAACAATGTTATGTAAACATTGTTTTTCGCTTGTGTTACATAGGAATTTATGGCTGCTGTGTCAGTGTATAGAGGCAAGAGTTTACATTATGCTTGTACTTTATCTGCATTCCAATGAGATATACACATCAGATGAACTTATTCCAAAACTCCTCACGTTGGTTTCTTCTTAAATATTGTTCGAGACATTTATTCATGCATATTTCGTATTATCTATGTGGCCTTATCTTGTGCTATCTCACATTTAATTCATCCTGTTAATAGCGGGAAAGTTTTACTATATTCAACAATAGTGTGGGGTGGAACTGAGGGTATACTTTGGTCTTTGAATAAGATTCACTCACGTCTTGAGACAAGCAGTCACTCTTAAAAGGCAGCAGCTGGTTTTAAACCGGCCCTCTGAACATTTGAAAATATTCTTCATTAACTACTTGATGTTGTATTTGCACAGCATGAGCTTGAAACTACCATCTCCGCAAATTTGAAAAATGAAGTTCCCAAAGTTGCCAATGGAGGGCACTCTCCCTTGGTACACTTTCGAGCAGGATAGCCACACTATCAAAGTTTCACACAAAATATATGATGTCTTACACTTTGTGTACCTCCCTATGTTATCTGCTCCCGCCTGAAGCCATCAAATTGGCTAAGTTTGGTTTTATGTACTGTCGGGATGATGTAATGTTGTACCAAATTGAAAGTATCCCGTCGAGAGAGAGAGACAGAAAGACAGACAGAATGCCACTATTAGTATTGGTATAGCATTTGGGCAAAATGTCGAGGGTAACCTGTCATGAGTAGCTCATGAGCCACATCGTGAATTTCTTGTTTGTATCATGGAGGAACTACATTCTGAAGGACAGGTCTCCAGTCATCTTCAGCAGAAGCATATAGAGATCAAAATTCCACACTTAAGAAAGTAACATACGGGGTATTTCTGTGCTTCTGTGTCATGTAAGGCTCTATCAGCAAATAGTCACAGTTCCGGGTCATCTTGTTGCTCTTTTATTAGCCCATCTCGATTTGCAAGAGGCAAAAAATTCAATTGTTCATGCTCCCTGGCTTTTTATGCAACTTCCAATTGTTCATGCTCTTTTTATATATTTCTTTCTTTCTTTCCTTTTATTTAGCTTTAATCAGCAATAATGCATTGATATAGATATATTTTAAAAAATCAAAATGTAAATTGGGCGATATACAATAATAAATAAGAGAAGCTGCTGATAGGGAAGAGACGCACATGTGAGAAGACCCTTGCAAGTCGACTTCCCAGTGACGCTGATTACAGAGATGAAAACAGCTAATGCGGAAAATTAGTGGCGATGAGATTACAACAGAATTGTGCATGTACTAAAATATAGGTTCAGATTAAATATAATATATACTATAATATAGAATATAGGCTGCCAGATTTTGTCTCGAGTGCCTTGAATGAAACAATGACTGGTAGTCCAGACCTAGGTGTACTTGTCGGCCTCTCAAGTCACTTGGTAGGTCACTTGGACCACTGCTGGTAGGGCTTCAAAGCTGGTAGCGCTGGTTTAGGACCCTTTGATTTCAGACCACTGCTCGTAGGGTTTTAAAGCTGATGGTGCTAGATGTTTTGTTTTGTATGTTTGTGGTGGTGAGGGTTTTCTTCTTTGGGGGGGGGGGTGGTGGTGTTTGGGGTGGCTTTCGTGTGTTTGTTTGTTTTTGTTTGTTTGGTTTTTTTTTTTTTTTTTTTTGGTTTTGTCTTATGTTTTTCGTTTGCTCTTTTAGTATTTTTGGTTTGTTTGTTGTTGCATTTTTCACAGAATAATTTCGTCCACGACACAATGCTAAGATGTTCAGCATGGCAGAATGTATAGTTCTGTTCTCTTGATTGTGATTTTGGTACTGGCAATGCACAATGGCACCACTAAGATGGAGCCTGCTTCTCGCCAACAGCTTGTGTGTGCTGTGGCCTCCAGAGGGCGTTTGCAGTAATGAAGTCATTTTATACATATAGCAAAGAATAAAATAAGACATTGTCTGATACACTTTATATCAGATATTAGGGACGCTATCCCCTGCACTTTGCACAAAAGCATTTGCTCATCCATGTGCATGTTTTACATCATCAAAGTAATCATCTGTCAAACAAATGCGGTGCTCCTTTAGTCCAGATTTGAACATTCTGATTGAAGTGGAAGCTTTTATTTTTGGACTTAAGTTGTTCCACCTGTGGATAGTGCGATTTACATCTAAATGTTTAGAACGTCTAAATATTTCTGTGTGCCAACGGGGAGGGTTAAATCGGATAGTATTATCAGAGTTGCGTTGGTCAAATGTATTGGTTTGAATTGCAAATATTGTTTTGAGATTTACTAAATAGCCATGTTGATATTTTAATAGGAAAACCAAATCCAAAATTTCACGCCTGTAAAGCAGTGGGCCGCAGACTGCACTTAATAAGGCGTGTTCTCTCTGTGTCACTACTTGGTTGCCCTACACTTGATAAATTCCACAGCCATTACATGTATCTTTGTGGTGACTCGGCACATAACACTTTCACCTTCCACGCGTTATCACACCATTGCAATATACAACATGGTATAGTTTCTGGAGGTGCTTGGTATCCACATGTATACTTGACTTGATAATACCAAGTGCAAAAAGATACAACATTCTGTGACTTGGTTAGACTAGTCAGGCAAGAGTTTGAGTCAAAACCAATATTGTTAAGGGGTATGTTGTTCATGCTGTAATCTAAGATGACTGGATTTGAAGCTCTCAATCTTCTTTAACTTCTTTGTTCATAGTGTAACCGCACTGCAATTCACTGCTTTCAAGTACAGTCCACAATAACGTTTTCCAAGTACAAGCCATGTTTGTCTGGCAACACTGAATTCGTGCATGCAAACATCTTTAAAAATCTTCAGTACTTGCAATTTGAGAAATCGCATCTGAAAAGGGGAAAAAAAAATATGAAATTTTAGTTCTATATTTTGTTGACAGAGAGCGCCAGAGTATGACGCGCGGCCGTACAAGCCAACAAATCCTCTGCCAGGAAAACTCATTCTGCTCACTAGTCCGTGTGTGTGGCCGAATTCCGTTGTTGATGATTGCTGTTCTATTTTTGCGTGTTAGTGCTGTGTGGGAGGCGACTGGAACAATTATTAGTACTCCTAAAAAAACAGCAACTCTCACCTGCTGACCAAAGGAGGATAAAACAAGTGGGGCAAGACCCTGTCGTGACAATCGAACGATTATTGAGTCACTGGTTGCGGTCGCGTGCACATAAGATTCTAATCAGCACCATACCTTACATGTTATTAAATTCATCATAATCATCATCATATGAACAGTATTGAAAATCAACTTTTTCTCACGTACAAAGATTACCTTTCCACAACCAAACAAACACAATGAGTACTTTGCTCTTTGCAGACAATGAGTGGAAGTTGTTGTAGATGATATCTGCTGACTGACCTTAACCGGGTCAGGGATGATCGTTGTGAGGGTCATCCGAATCCACATTCTGAAACTCCCATCCCCTGTCAAGGAACCATTTTGCGTGCAAACAAAAAAATGGGGAACACTGTAAAACATGCATGCCCAAAATACAGGGAATTGCCGGGGGTTTTCCAAAGATTTTCGGGGGCACATGCCCTGGGAGCCCCCAGCCTGGCTTTGTGCCTGCGTTCCTCCTTCACAGATTCTACCTCCCAACAAACGAGCCTTCCTTCCCTAGCCACCCCGCCCCCTCCCCCGCCTTCACCCCTTTCAAAAAGCTGGTTTCGGGCAGGAACAGCAAAAATGTCTCGAGGGAACGAACAGTATATTGCAGTAAATAAACTTCCCGCTTTGTTTCTCGTATGACAGAATAGCACAGCTGTAACCAAATTTGTATGTCAGTATTCCGGAGAATTTGCCTGCATAATTTACATAACTTTTTTTTCAATATTGATAACCAGCAAATACTACCTTGTTAACAGGATCAACAGATGTCATTGGTGGAACACACACACGTGGCCTGGGCAGTTGGCCCTTACACAGAACATGGAACTAACACATTATACGGAGAGGGTGAAGACGTATCTAACAAATTGTGAAGTCTCTCTCTCTCTCTCTCTCTCTCTCTCTCTCTCTCTCTCTCTCTCTCTCTCTCTCTCTCTCTCTCTCTCTCTCTCTCTCTCTCTCTCTCTCTCTCTCTCTCTCTCTCTCTCTCCTTTTTGTTTGTTTTCAATGTTTCTCCATCTTTCTTTATGTAGGTGTGAGATTGCATATCAATTGTTGACCGACACATTATTACACGGATGTGTGTCTTTTGAACCTCAGCAAATGCAAAAAGCTTGCCACAAAAAGTTTCCTTGCACCCGGAGCTGTCCATGTCCTGTGTCATCTTTGCCCGCTTCAAGGAAGGGGAGCATAAATGAAGCTTCTCCATTTTCAAAAGCAGGCAAATGATCTCCACAGTGTTCACGGGACATGCATTTAGCAGTGAAAATGTGCGTGGCCCTGCCCTGCCCTGCCCACCCACCCCCACCCCCGCACAGACAGACAGACAGACAGACAGAGAGAGAGAGAGAGAGAGAGAGAGAGAGAGAGAGAGAGAGAGAGAGAGAGAGAGAGAGAGAGAGAGAAAGCATATGGCATCAACAGCAGAGCGAAAATTGAATCGCAGGGATGACAAAAATGATTGTCGTTGCACGGTTATGGTTGAGGTCTGAGGTTGACATGCATTGTTTAAAATTTTCTTTTGAAACACACTGATGACTTCTAACGTGAACAAGAAAATGAAGAGAGCGAGGGACTTAAGGGGCAAATAATAACTGCGTACCCGATGTACATGGACAGTTTAATAGCGTGTCGGTCTCATCATTATTATTGGTTTATTAAAAGCTACCTAATTATCAACAATACGACAAGCTTCTTTAATTATATGCGGCGTGTGCATGATATTCACATTGACGATGTTATCAAATATATTTAAGGTTTGCTTCTGTCTTTCGTATTATCTCATCCAACGAAGACTTATATTTTGTGGTGTTTTCCTGTTTTCTCTCTACAAAACCGTAAAAACAATCAAATGAAATCACGGCATGCTTTACATGAATTTGAAAGTGTATGCACACTGCATATTGCTCAACTACAATCAGCAACCAACGCTTCAGTTCGTTGGGATTGCAGCATCCATAACCTTGCAGTCTCGCTTCTGAGATGCGCAATATCCATCAGGGCGGGACTGAGATGTCTATCTGTCATTCACATATGACGATACTTGTGTGGCAGGCGCTCAGTGCCACGCCCATTGGATCCCATGATGCATTGGGGCAGGTTTTGCTCATAATATTATGCCTGCTTGCCAAAGTTCTATTGTTATTTCTTCCATGTCTGTGTTTACAGGGCAGTCGTAACCGAATGATTTTGAAGAATCCACGTACGTTTTGAAGTCAAATAATTTTGACCACCTTTTTTGGTCGAATTGTAGCACATGCTGTAAATGTGGACGTGCACATCATATTATTTAGATTTCGGTTATTACTGCTGGTCATCGCCTTATGAATGTTAGTTTTGTCGTAAATCCACGACCATTTATTAGCCGTGCGGACTGGCTGTGCGTTAAAAGCATGGAATAAAAATCTAGCCTGCATGATAAGAAAACGCATGAAATGACGACCAACGTCAAGTTGTCGCCTGTTGTTTTCCACCCACCATGAGACTAAATTGGCATTTTTATTTTGTCATAAGTTTTTACATGATTGTCTTGTTCACATTGCATACGCTTACCTTGGACTCAGTATAATACGTTATATGATCTCAGTGTGATAAATCTGGTCTGCTGATTCACTTCATTCCATCTGCAATTATTGCGGATCTTTGTATTTTACCGATCATAAAATATTGATTGCTCACATATCTTCAGCCGCATAGCACTGAACCCATGTAACACTGGTGAAATTCAAAGGAATTACAAATTGGAACTTTTCTTCTGGTAAGGCAACGATGGGCCTACATGACACTATTTTAATAGGCAAGCGCGCAGATGAGAACTTTCATGGATGCATTCAGATATGCGCGTGCTTCTATAATTGGAAACGCATATATGTTGAACGCTAGCATTAATTAACCATTACGATACCAAAATTACTATGTGGCAAATAACTGTGTGTCATTATAACATAAAATATAGAAGATAACATGGAATCTATCTTTCTATCTACCTACCTATCTATCTATCTGTCTGTCTGTCTGTCTGTCTGCCGATCTATTTAATCTATCATTCTTTTGCGTCGATAGAATGCAATATTTGTATTGAAAGACAAAATGTACAAGACTGGTAATATTGAAAAAACAGATAATATGCAAAATGTCTCTTCAATCTACCTGTCCTCCAAAAACATAAATCATTGTTTTCATCACAGGCTGTTGTCTCAAATATTTTTAGGTAAAGGCTCCCTAAAGCTGAAAGATACATATTTATTGTTCCCTGGAAACAAAAGGCCCCTATTTTTTGTTACCCCCCAAAAACCTATAACCTCATATATTGGTTTAACCCAAGAGGCAATGAGAAAAGTTTTTGTTGTAACCATCATGTAGTTACTGTACATCAAGCACCCTTCTCAATTAGTTAATGGATTAGAGTAAGCGTGCGTGTGACTGTCAGTTCCTGGGAAATAGGACCCCCACGCACCCAGACGTACCATGACCCCCATAAACCGTCTTTGTAAAACTCACTAAGGTAGTTTATTTTCACACAAGGTGCAGAAGGGGCCGGGAGAAGGGGAAAGGTTAATGTGTTGTAAAAGTCCACAGGCGGAACACCTGAACTGACACTGTAATCTTTATTTTAATGTGCATGTGGAGAAGGGTATTGCTATAACTTCCCAGCCTTATCAGCGTTGACAGTCAGATCAAGACTTTTTTCTTCTTTTCTCTCTAAACTGTCAATAGGATGTCTTCATAAAACAATGTTAGCTCTGGACCTGCTCTGCCAACCCAGGTTGCTAGGCAACACAACTTTGCCTCCACCATGATGAGGGCGCAACAGAAGGGCAAAGCTACCTGATCATCTGGAAATAATACCTTTCCTACCAAACAAATGTCAAATTCTATATATTTCAAGCTTCGTGCATATTTTGAAAATAAGTCAACTACATCCCTTTCGCTCTTTTTCTTCTCAAGTTTTTACTTTCCAGAGAACCACGTTTGGCTCTGCTTTGTGCATACATCTGCCTTCCTTCCTGTTAGGTGCCTTGCAGTGGCACCCTCATTCAATATGAATTCCTCCTATTTTGTACAGTTTTGTTTCGTATACGAGTTCCTGTTTCCATTGATACGAAGAAATGATTTGCAGTGACTTTATAAATCTATTCATTCTGCAGAAAGATCTTTAGCTGCTTTTCCGACTACCTTTCTTCTAAACTATTATTCTTTTTACGTTATATATATATATATATATATATGAAGATGCCTAGACCATTTTATATTCAAGCATTGCATATACTTTTTATCCCTATGGTGTCCAGTGTCTGTGTGTGTGAAATAAACTTTATTGACTGCATTGTAAAACAAAATGTATAGTATTTTGCCAAGTACACGCATAAAGAAAATACAAATACAACAAAGTACACACAAATGCAAAACGATACATAGCAAGACAGTTAAAAAATCATAGGGGAAAAAAGCAACAACAGAATTATACAACATGAAATGTACACATGAACTCATGGCTTGTACACATGAACCTTCGACATAGAAATACATGATATGTTTCTTTGGATAGGTTAAAAAATTTCCAGTGAGTGGTCAATTATGTCGGGTGGGAGGAGAAATTTTACAAGGAATTTCCTCTAATTTCTATACAAAATTTGTGAAGGATTTTAATTTCGATATTAATTCTGTGCCTTGTGATGTCATAATAAATTTGAATTTATCAAGGTCTGAATATTTATCAAAATCAACGAAAATATGTTTTAATGATCGGAATAGAATTAGCGTGGTTAAGCAGAATAATCGACAATTTATTAAGAAATGAGTTTCAACATCGAGAGTATTACATATGTTACAGATTCTTTTTTCCAAAGTAGTTTGTTTTTTTTTTTTTTTTTGTTTTTTTTTTTTTGTATATGTGTTATATTATGATATTCTATTTTGTGTTCATACATCCAAAAACAAGGATGTCACACAGAGGTTTCTTGACAGGCCGATATTCTTTTCCGCGCATGCGCAGAGTACTGTATGGCTCTTTGCAAATACCGGGTTCCTAATCAGCTATCCTACCCAGCCACTACGGTATCATTACAGAAACATAAGATGAGCCCTTGACTGTGGTGATGCTTATTCACTAGGTGACAAGAGTTTAACAATAGCCTGCGTTGCCTGTAACGCGAGTACACTATATACTCTATATGTCTCTTCAAAAGCCAACAAACTAACATTGAGATTATCATCCAGGCGCATGTCAAGAACTATCATGTTTCTTCCTATGCGGGTAGAACAATTAAAGTGGAAACGGAACGTTGAAATTAAACCCAGGTGCATCTCTGCTGTCTATTGAAGTTGACTTTCTTTTCCTACTCAAGTCGTGTGTTAATTATCAAGCCATTGGTCTGATCAGTATTGTGTTTCCACCTAAGTTACGATTATTACCCTGTGTGACACTTCTGTCAAAATGTCTATAAATATTGCAATTTTGTAACAATGTCATGTCGATTAATTGCACTTTATAAAACATATGTAGAACTTAGTCTAAAATTACCACACTTTTATATAACAGTTTCGTGCTAATCAATATATCCGTTGCAAATGTGTGTGCTACCTATATATATATATATATATATATATATATATATATATATATATATATATATATATATATATATATTAGGAGTTTGGAATACATCCCTATATATATACATATATTCTATTTACATTTTCAACTTAGTTTCCCTCAAAGTTATTTTAAACTTTATCTTTAAATGCATTCGGTACATTAAGTTACTTTACAATTTGTGTTTTACCTTTTTTCCTCTCGAGGTGATCGAAAACAACTTAAAGGTAGGCCTACTTTCAGATGTTACCTTGCTTTTTCCCCAGTAAATTGTGTATGTTCGCAAAGAAGTTCCTTCGAGAGTCCTAAATGCCTCCCCACGAAACTTCTCTGCGACGCTACCACCGATGGACAGACAGACAGACAGACAGACAGACAGACAGACAGACAGATAGATAGATAGATAGATAGATAGATAGATAGATAGATAGATAGATAGATAGATAGATAGATAGATAGATTAAACATTACCGCAACAGTCAATATAACAGTCCATAATTATACTATGTTTAAGACACGACGATTTAACATAAAGTTTGCATGAAGTAATTTGGGCCAGACCAGTGTTCTCTGTGATTAACATATTATTTTATGGGGGTTTTCTTGAAACAAATCTGATTTTATCCCGCCAAAATTCAAGAAAAAAATGCATTCTAGGAGATGAACAAGGTATAAGTTACAATAATGTTGGAAGGGACATGAAAGTTTCCGCAACAGGCAAAATGTTGCATCATGGAGCCAACCCTATGTCTTAAATAAATTTCCATGGAAAGAGTTGTAAGAAATTATAAACGTATAGGAAGCCCCAGCCCTGTGTATCGATATACCAAAACTCGAAGAAAAAAACAAAAATAAAACAAAACCAACTGTATTTGAGTATGCACAAAACGTTTGGATACCCATAAACAAAAGTGGCCCGTGCACGTAGTCGTCTGACCGAAAAGTCGATTTTGCCTTTAACCTTCGTTGTCACCTTCATCAAGGAGGGTAGAAAGAGTTGTTGTGGTCGAACTATTAAACGTCTTCCCATACTCTGCACACGATGACAAGCAACACAGCCTGATTGGCTGTTCAGTTTTTCCGTACAATGGGACGCTGAAAGCTGGGGCAACAGGCAAATGGACCTGGTAGGATATAAGTCATCCGTACCCTCCATCATTGACAATGGTGCAGTTTTGCTAAGTCCCATTGATAAAGCAAACTCACTTTATAATTAATTTTCTTTCCAATGCGTAGCTGATGACTTGTCTGCTGAATTGCCTAATCTCAGGCTAAAGACTGACGGAAATCTTGGTAATATCATACTAAATGAGGGAGAGGTTTATGACGTCTTATCAAACTTAAAAATATGCAAAACGGGTGGTACGGACGGACTCCCCAATAAAGTGCTGCGTTTGTTTGCTCAATATATTTTTGTTCCTTTCACCAAACTCCTTAACTAGTCTCTGAGAACTTCTACTTTTCCCAGTCCCTGGAAAGAAGCCAATGTGGCTGCTTCATTTTTTTTTTTTAAATCCACATTGTACAATAGTTATCGACCAGTTTCCTTACTCTGTTCCTTATCTAAAGTATTTTAACTTTGCGCATTTGAAAGATTATATACATATTTTAGTTCGAAAAGAATACTTACTTGATAGTTAACACACCAGATGAAACTACACTTGTATTAAATGGAAATTGAGCTATTGTTCAAGAGTTGGGGGGGGGTGGAAGGTTGGTTTCAACCCAACTAAAACAGAAGAAATGATCGTATCTCTTAAAAGAAATAAGCCAGTTCACCTGCCTCTAACCTTTATGAAAGAACCTGTTAAACGTGTTCATGAACACAAACATTTTAGAGTCATTTTGTCAGATAATCTTTCAGGGGACAGTCATATTAACCACATATCTTCTAAGGATACGTCACGTTTCGGTCGTATTAAATAGGTTTCACCTTTATTACCTATCAATGCATTGGAAACTATCTGCGCGCCATTCATAAGACCAGTCTTGGAATATGCTTCTCTTGTACTGTCTTCGGTAACTGTTCACTCAGATGTAGTAAAATGTTGGAGTCAATTCAGTACAATGCAGCGTCATACGTTTCTGCAGTCATGAAAACATCTAGTCAGATCAAGGTATTCAACTGTTTGGGTTGAACGAATCTTGCAGACAGGCGAAAATATCTAAGTTTGGTTACTAATAAAAAAAAAAGTCAAAGGTCTGTGTCCTGTGCATTTGAGTGAACTGCTGCCGATGGTTCATAGGGACAGAACCAGTTATAATCTACGGCCTGTAAATGTTCGTATTAATTGTCACACATCGATCTTTGCTATTAAACTCGTTTATTCCGTCAACATTTAAGCTTGGAACACATTACCATTAATAGTACGTAATGCTCCTTCAGTTAACAGTTTCAAATAGTCTGCAAAACTTGTATTTTACCCTTCGAGATTTTTACATTTAAGGCATGGGCCGCGAAAAACAGTTAAACTGTCGTTTGCGAGTCGGCTTCAGCTCACTGAATGCTAATCTTTTCTCAAGAAACTTATGTAACTCCCCTGAATGTGCTTATGGTTCCAGGTCCGAAACTTGAATTTATTTTATGCTGCAATGCCCCCTTCATAACGATATTAGCCAGAAAGCTTTTGCAAGGGTGAAAGACATTCTCACTGATAATACAGATATTTTAGGTTTCTTTGGTTATCATAATGTATTTGTTTGAATCGAGCCAGTGATAGTTTGTATTTTTTCACCTTCTGTTTGTCATGGTATATACACACGACTAGATTGTTTTGTTATAGCTTATGTTGTATGTGTATTTTCTCCTTTCACTTTTTTTTTAAGTCTGAAGTATCAATGACTGATGTACTTGTGTTTACTCGAGGAGAATTTGTTTTAGCCATAGGAGTAGTAAAATGTGGTACTCATAGGCTATTTTTCTAATTATCTCGAAAAAAATAAAGTATATTAACAGTCTTCAGTCATTTTTTTTGCTTTTCCTTGCGAGGATGGGGCGGGTGCGTTGTTTTGTTCGATTTTTTTAAGTGATAGCGAAAATATAAAGGTGAAATAAAAAGTAGATAAAGATTTCAAACATCGGTCAGGTACCAGTTTGAAAGAAAAAATATTGAACTTTATTAATTAATGCCTGTTCATATTCACGAACCAAAGTTTCCTTCTGACACCGCAACATTAACATCAAAAACGAAACTCTTCATTATGAAATAAACATAAAGAAAATAATATAACAAATTTGTTCCCTAATGGGCCCTTACATTTGACATGTTTTTGGCCACGGAACGTACAACATTCCAATGCGGGCCCCGGCAGACTGGCAACTCGATTACCCGCGGGGTTCTCTCACCTGGTTCTGTCCCCGCATACTTGACAGGTCAACCTGTCAATCATGCCCGCTGTGGTGTGAACAAGTTATTCTCTGTCACATTATAGAGTACATACATGGACAGGGTGTGTACTTAAACGATCGTTAACCCACTTTTTTCACATGACATACACCTTTGCTCATAAACTTCTTGTCCTCTCCAAGGGGTAAACCGAACGTAATGTGCCCAGCAGTCATTGTTTTGTATTCGGACAGTCGTCTCCCCTCTGTTTATTTGTCAGTCATTTGGCAATAACATGACAGATTTACCGAAGACATGTGACCATATCTTTTTTCAAAGATACATCGCAATAAACTGAAACATCAAAGATAACAAAACACTTTTTCATAAATTACAACTCTTGTTATCAACTTCAAAAAGCACATCAATTACATCTACACGAAGTTTTCAATGTTGCCCTTTTTAAAATCATCAACTACTCTCATTATCAGTTACCCATTTTGATGGTCTCTTCTTTAACGTTTTGGTTTTTCCCTTTTTTTTTTTTTTTTTTTTTTTTTTTTTTTTTATTGATCAAGTAAAAAAAAAAACCTTTGGCGTGACGTGCAGGACGCCCCTGCACGTGGAAAGCAATGCGGGTTGATATAATCAATAGGAGTATTGCTGAAGGTACCTCTCCATACATACATACATACATACATACATACATACAGTGGTGCCCTCTTATAAGGCCGCTCTCACCAGAGGCCACCCCTCTTGAAAGTGCCTTATTCTTGTGCAGAAAGTATGGCATTTCCATTATATTGTCCCCCTCAAGAGAGGCCACCCCTCTCATAAGGCCACTTTTTGGCTGCACTCAGGGTGGCCTTATAAGAGGGAGACCACTGTACATATATATACACACGTACGTAGGTACGTATATACATACGCACCTACGTACGGACGTACGAGCATACGTTTAAACATATATATATATACATACATACATACATACATACACACACACATAATATATTATAGATTATAGCATGCTTTGTTGACGATATGAAGTATATCAACGAGCACTGGATGCCATACAGCAGAACGAGTTCTGCTATATGGTATCCAGTACGAGTTGATTACTTCATATCGTCCACAAAGCATGCTATAAAATTTTTATCTCATGTTTGGGTCGATTTGTACATTTCAATACACAAAAAATACGAACGACATTTGCAGAAAGTTTTACTCCTCATCAACACAATTACCGATGAAACCGACAGAGCACTGATACCACCGGCATAGTGCCGATACCACCGGCAGAGTACCGATACATCATATCGCGGCACTGTAGCTTTTAGGCCTATGATACGGTATTTATACAAGCCTGTTATAGTACTAAAATCGAACCAAACATGAGATAAATATAGCCATTGTAAATTCACTTTATTTCGCTGCAGCTACAAAACCGTGAATATAGAAAGAGCGTAACTGTATTTTAACATAGGTTTCATAGAAATTCCTCCAAAATAATGAAATTAAAATTTGAATTAAACTAAAGGAGACCTCACAAGCGGGCAAAAGTATACATACACGGGAACACACGAAATGTACTGTTCAGTGGCTAATACTACGTAGATGTAGGCCTATATGTGTACTGTTCAGTGGCATGCAATAGAGGTACCACTGTATACTGTTCACTGGTGCTCCAGAAACTGAGAAAGGGATGTCGATGGGAGCTGTTCAGCGATATACCCGTTGCACTCTTAAAGAGGTGTACCTTCTAGATATTCTGAGATAGAGGCATCTCTGCTGTCCTCTTCCCAGATAGGTATCTATCTCTTGCATGTCCTCCCCAATGGTGTCTCGGCATTCTTTGACGTCATTTCACTCGAGAGATAATCTCTCCTCTGCTCAGTGGTATACACTCGACAAAGGCATGTATATCTCTTCAGTGATATTAACATCTTCCATAGTCATTCTCGGCACGGCTCAGTGGGAAACCCCCACCAAGGTACCCCCTGCACTGTTCATTGATGTATCCTCCAAAGTGTAATCAAGTCAAGAAACAGTGTCAAAGGTATAAATGAGGCAATTTGAGTTTCAGGTAATTAGTATTAGTAAATCTTGAGATACCGTGTCCACATGAAATGGCACATGGACGGAACCACGGACGACCGGACAACCCGAAAACATAATGAATCCCTCTTGGGGTGGACCAATAAAAAAAAAACGGCGGATCCCTTATGAAGCGAGTCCGGTGCACGACTCCCCCTTTTCCCTCCTTTTTCAAGCCAACATTTGGCCAGCTCTGACAGCTGATATAACATACAGCATAGGCCCTATAATACATTTTGTCATTCTTCACTAACACAGCTCTGACAGCTGATATATAGCATAGGCCTAAGCCCTATAATACATTTTGTCATTCTTCACTAACATAGCGGCGCGGCGCATTGACGAAAGCAGTTTGCGAAAACCGGATATATATATATATATATATATATTAGGACATCCTTGAGAAAAAAATTACTGGGCAGGGTTGTGTGTCTAAGTACAGTATTCTAACGGTCACGAGACAATGTCCATTGATCTCCTCGACATAGAATATTGATGGACATGGGCCGTGGAATCTAAACCGCATACGAGAACAATGTTATAGGGTTGTAAAATGATTAAATTGTGTAACGCTTGTTGTCGCCCGAAGGATAGGCCTATGTCCAAATATTACGCGATGACGTGTTATGAATTTGAAGCTGCGTGAACAAGTATTCACGTGCGCAACAAGTATTCACGTGCTCAACATGAACCTGTACGTGCAGACCTCCTCAAATTAATGTCCCATCCTCTTAATTCTTTCAGTGCCAACTGCAACTGAAGTTGTTTGGCAGTACTTCTTGTAGTCTCGAGGACAATATTATCATATTTTTATCTGTTCAAGAGTTTTTTTTTTTTTTAAAGTCAACGATTCCAATGTGAAACCGTAACTTAATCAATCATATCGATAATTCGAAATTAATAATATATACTGGTAATATTGATAACTTCATGAGCCCCGCTATCTGTGTTTTTCTTGGTGGCGTCTGTCCTTCCGTTTGTTTTTCTCCCACCACGCTGCACATCAAGTCCCCTTGGACTTGATGAACGGTGGTTCATTGGAGCTGTGCTGTAAAGTCAGTCCTGTGCTTTCGTCTTTTGTCCACAAGAGGGATCGATTAATATAGGGCTTTGCCCTTCTTCCCAATTGTTTTTCTTTTGGAAATAAAATACGTTTAAACCAACTGAAGTCGAACTACTCAAAGCAAATTGCTCTGAATTATAATAAGGAGGCCAGAAATGGGTTCCTTGTAGAACGATCTTTCACTCAAGTGAATATATAGGATATAACACTTAACAGTCTAGGTCAACAGGTTTCCTCGCGTGCTTTGGGTCCATTGCGCCCAACGTGTGCCGAACACAATTTCCTTGGAATCTGTCGCTTGTAACTGTAACTGTAAGCAATTTTAAATGTCGCCTGTCCTTTAACAAAGTATGTCTCGTGGAATTGGACGATACGAACTGGTACTAGAAAAGAAAATTCGCACCATTAAATACTGGTTGAAAATCATGGAGCTACCAGATTGTAACATAATAAAATGGTCAGAAGGAGCACTTGATGTATAACACAGATTTTGTAGTTCATCCGGTTTAAGTAAACTATGCTTATTTCTTGGATAACATGCTTACGATTTGGGTGAAACCCCGTGTAGAGTCTTTGATATGATTTCTAAGCAGTGTTCGATGGAAGTGTGGGAATGTCGACGTGAATCTCTCGCAGACACGTCAGGGTAAAACCACCCTATTTGAGATAGCGAAAATATTGTAAGTAACCTTGTATTTGTAATATTAACTGTAGGCCTACATATTTTATGCTGCATTGCTGCATTGTATGTAATGCTTTTATCTGACGCGCCGCGGGTTCTGCCCTGCCCGCAGGCGCCCCCCGCTGTAAAGGGGTAGCTTCAGTAATAAATAAATAAAAATAAATATTCAAGCTTATGTTATTCAGAGCAAGCAGATATGAACAGTTCAGCAACCACTATAAATCCTATTCTACACAATAACGATATGTGCAATGACTGGCAGAAACAGAATTCTATCAGTCTGATAGTTGAAGAATCAGTACCAAGTTTTTTTCCTACAAATCTGTGACGACAGAGTGAAGTGTGGTGATGGAAATGAGCCACGTTTTTGTCGTCTGTTCACACACACCTACGAGTAAGAAAGTTACTTTTCAAGTGGCAGTAGTTTCAAACTGCGTCGAGTGTTCACTCGCTTAACACAAAGGAAGCATAAACTCCGCATTGAACTAGAAGACACCAGAAGAACCGTGTGATCAACGTAGGCCTACCTGTTTATTCTGTTCACAAGTGCCTCCGGCTGTGCCAAGGTAACAAACTAAACTGACGTCAAAAGAGGTAATGTATAAAAGGGGAAAGAACATACGTTTTCAGCATGTTTCAACAAATGTCCAAGTTACCCAAGGCCTAACAAAAGTAGGCCTAATTTTTTTGTGTGTGGTTCCGGTAACCTGACAGACCCTACTAAAAAAGGCCAACCCTAAAATTAATGGAACACAAAAACAAAAAAAAACAAAAAAAAAAAAAAACAAACAAAAACAAAAACAAAACAAAACAAAACAAAAACAAAAACTACCTTTAAGCCGCCCTTCCCTTATAAATAATGGTCGATCCAGGCCAGTGCTACAAACTCAGTCAGAGACCCAAGTGGCCTAAAAATGTCCGAAATTTTTTTCAGTGGCATTATCGCCCCCCGCCCGAAAAAAAATTGAATTTGAGCATGCAAAATGGTTTATCTGGGGAGTTTCGAGTATCTGGCCTTCACATGGTTGACGAATTCACAACATTTTAGTCATTATTGTAATGATTTGGCTATTTTCCCTCAGATTGTACACAAATCTGACGAAAAATTAGTAAAAATTAGCAAAAAATGAATTTAAAAAATCGCCATTTATCTACTTTCCATGGTGGACCACAACATGAAAATAGCAGAAATGCAAGTATGAAATCGGGAAAAATATTAAGTTGCTTTGCACAGGTTTGTGGATGAAGGGCTTTAACTATTAATGAATTAAGATTGATCTAAATTTTCAATAAATTAATATATAAATAAACATAAGCACCAAAGGCTAACTTTTACAACTCCAGGGACCTGTTATATATAATTTGCAGGTCCCTGATAACACTACGATACTTAAACTATAAATATATAAAGCGGTCCCTCTCCAGTACTCCCATGTCATGCTTCAAGAATGATTGCACCTTATTTTTGAAAATGTTCTTACATTTATTTGATATACCCTGGCAGGTTCTGCATGGGAATAGGTATAATCATGGTACAGTAGTGCCTGCAATTACCGACCTGGCCAAATTCTGTAGAATTTTTCAAGAACTGTGATGCAAAATTTTGCTGCAATGCTCCAGTTGGACAACCATGGTCCAGCTGCAACACGTGACCGACCAGCAAAATCATCCCAGAAACCACCCGTAAAAAAACGGTCGTTAAAATCAACCTAACCAAGTTGTAAGACAAAGCTAACAGAAAAGCTGACCAACGTGTGCCGTTATTTTGTAGTGAAGTCAACTCAAACACAGCATTTTATAACATCTTTTCTGGACGGTCAACTTGGGTCCGGGAAAAAGCATAACGCCACGATGGGTGCCGTATCGGTATCTAGTATCGCTAGGTTTCAGGTGTCCGTTCTCCGAGCTACCAGAGCAAACAGTCGTCAACGCATCTTTAAAACATGACTTACAATCTAAACTTTAATCTGCCCGCTCGGTTGCATCTGAAGCAGTTATCATCGTTAGTTATAAATCCAAATGCAACACGAAGGCATATGCATAATGCTCGCACATTGAGCGCCCATTTAAACATGGCAGAATGCATTGCGGGAAAGGAAAATCACAGCGAATCTTGGCCACGTGTTTTCAGCACTGTTTCAGGTGTCCGTTCTCCGAGTTACCAGGGCAAACGGTCGTTAAAGTACTTTAAAAACATGACTTACTACCTTAACTTAAATCTGCCTGCTCGGTTGTGTCTGAAGCAGTTATCATCGTTAGTTACAAATCCAAATACGACATGGCACGCTTGAGCGCCATTTTGAACATTGCGCAATTAGTGCATTGATTGGGGGACAGTCTCACAGAAGTACACTTGATTTTGATATCAATGTGAATCGATTGCGGCCACAGCATATATATCACTATTGATGCTCTGATATAAGTGCAAAATGTATATTTTTGGTTTAATATATTTCAACCCTCTTCCCACCTCCACTCAGCAGGATCGTCCCAATGTTCATTCACAAACTTGGCATTGGGTGCGGAACTCACTATTTTCACAATGGCAGCCATGTCGATTGGATATTTTGAAGAGGTAGCGTCCAGAATATATATGTGATTAGTGTTAAGGGAAGGTTAATTCGTCAAGTGAATGTAATGTACAATATATAGTAGGGCTTTTCCAGAGTGAGCATCATCTGAAAATGTAAATACAACGACAAGCAGCGACCACTTGTAGGCCCCAGAAATAGTATCTTGCATCAGACGTAGATAGTGGATACAGGTCCGAAAGTACTGGCGAGTTTTTATATAAGTGGTAACAACAAGTTCTTGAAATGAGGTACATTTCCTATCACTATAGTACGCTGCAACCTTTATAAGAAATTAAAATGCAACGCCTTCCGTGATTTAAGAGACATTTACCTATGTCAATTCCCTACTCGATAGTCATAAACTAATGATCTGATGTCATCCAATCGAAACACAGCTTACATAGTCCTTAACCTTGTATATGAGAGAATCAGCCACAGTTAATTGTGCATAATTAATTAATAATTTGGGCTCTTAAATGTTTTGTACTATCTTTTCTATATCCTTGGGTTGTATGTGTGCCTTTTTATATTGCAACCACGAGCCCGTTTAGGTTAAACAAAAATTTTAAAAGTCATTCTTGTATTCTAATACTACTGCATGTAAATTTGCTTCATGTATATTATTCATTTCAGTCAAAAGTTCTCCATTGAAGAGTGCACAGGTGGTCTGAGATTGTCACCTGTGCCCGGTGTGAATAAAACTCCGCTGCTAACACCTTACAGTATCCACGCGTGTATGTGTAACTACTTTTTTCTTGTGTCTGTCGTTATAATATTACCATCGCCTAAATGAAAATTACAAACGCAGCCTAAAGCAGAAATGTTTGTTTAAAAATGTAATCAGAGGCAAGCACAGCATAATAAAAAACCGACCAATTCAGAAAGCAGAAAAAGTAGTAAAATATAAAAAGTGCGTAAACCTCCATTCAAAACCGACGAACAGACAACAAATATTAATGAACCTTATCTTTAAAAAAAGCAACACATTGAACTTAATTAGATCAAGGTTTGAAGATATCGCATTCAGTTCATTGCAAATGCCTGTCAGACCAATATGCTGGACATATATTATCATGGACAGAAGTTCATTTGAAACTTGTGTCAGTATGAATAAACAGCGCGCAGGTTCTTTTGTTTTGTTCCAGCTTGCGTTTACCAGACATAGCGTGTTCGTGTTCGAGTTCTGGTGTCACCGTTCACTGAACAAGTAAAGAGGAGGGTTTTGCGCGTGCACGCTTTTGCAGTCAAAAAGGTGATTATTGTTAGACCCTACTTCGGTTCGGAACGACAATGTTTGGAGAATGATTATGTGAGAGTTATAACATGAAAGGAGATGATTGTGTCTGCGTGCCAACACAGACATTGTATTTGTGTAGGGTTTCTTCTCTCTTTTTCTTGCTTTCCTTTCTTTTTTCTTCTTTATCAGCAAGTTGTCTGACAATTTTCTCAGACAACACTATTACGCACAGAAAATTCAAACTTGGCGTGATTGTCGTTTCATACATGGAGTCTTGCCTTGTTATTAAGAAGAGAGAAAATTTTAAAAATTATGCAAATTAGGGCCATTCGAAAATTTACATTAGTTTAAACATATCTATTTAGGCTGGATTACCCTATAGTACATGAAATGACTTCTATAATGGTTTCTACAGACATGGAGAAAACACGCAATATATATACAATATATACAGGACATCTCACACTATGTTACCAGATAATTTGTATACATGTGAAATATAAATGTCGTCATATAGAAGTAAATGGGAGAAGTATTGTAAAACCCAGTCACAAAATATATGGTAAAGGTTGTGACACTAGACATATAGATATTCACTGTTGACAGGGGAAATAGGAAAACAGAAACAGCAATTGAAGCAGAAAAATAAAAAGATAGTACACACATAATTCGTCAACAAGAGGCTATACATTATAATATTGACAAGAAAGAAAGAAAGAAAGAAAATTCTTTTCCTATTTTACCAGTGGGCCGCATTAAAGTTAGAAAACGAAGCGTCTACTTTCTGCTATATAATTTTGTACTGCATCAAAAATTTGTATGTTCAGGATATCTGGTAATTCTTTGCTGCCAAAAAGGAAAATACGAAGCAGTCTTTCATTAGCGACATGGATTATCAAGTTAGGATGAGCAGCCTGTCCTATGAGCGGTATAGTAGTAGCGAAACAATTGTTTTTTTTTTTTTTTTTTTTTTTTTTTTTTTTTTTTTGGTTTTGTTTTGTTTTTTTTTTTTTTTGGTTTTTTTTTTTGGTTTTTTGTTTTTGTTTTTGTTCTGTTGTTTTTTTTCTAAAGGGAACATATTTAGGACAAAAGAAGAAGAAGTAAGAAATATCTTCAGTGGGGAAAGAGCAGGAGCAAGTAAGACTTGGAATAACATTTATTTTATAAAGGTCTGAGAAATTTCATTTCAGAGAAACCCAGTCGCAGCTTGGTCTGACAGATATTCAAATAACGTTGACCATGGGGAAAGAAGGCAGGGGCATTGTCCAGGGCTGTTAAGGTAACCTTGAGTTTTGATTTAAAAAATTTGAGCGAAATAGAGTTTCGCATATCAGAAGGAAGATTTTTCCAAAGTTTGACAGTGTCGAGGAGAAAAGATTTGTCAAGACGCTGAGTCCTGCGTTGGATGGTGCGTATTGAGCTGGAATGGCGCAAAGCTCGACCAATGTTAGTAGGCAGTAGGAGGTGGGAGAGATAGGAAGGAGTAAGATTATAATATGGCCAGTTGCGCACGTCTTGCTCAAGCTGCGATCAAGGTGATCACAACTTAACCATTGGTTAAGCAGCGGTTACCTGTTGCAGAAGTCGTGGTCAAAGTTGACAAAGATTGTAAGCTGTGGTTCACTCTGATCTGGGGTCGGGGCATGTTATGAGCCATGGTCAACACATTTGTGAGCTCTTATTTGTGGCATATTCCTGTGAAGGAAGGTCAAGATGGAGAAATACCTGAATCAGCTAGAGCAAATTGAGGTTGTTGAAGTTGTTTTAAGGAATGAACCTGTTATTCGGGATAGAAGTAACACTTTTGAACAATATTCTGAAGAGGAATTTCTGTCCAGATATCGTCTGAACAAATCAGCAGTAATGACATTACTGCAAAGTCTAGGTGACAGGCCAGACAAAGTTCAGATTTCTCCAGCAGTTTTTTAGTTGGGCTTTGGTGCGTTTCTGTACAGCATGCCTGGCATTGAAAGTTTGTAATGGTATCCCAGGCCTCCTCTTTTTTGGCAATCATTCTGCCATCATTGTGTTTATCTTCCACTATCCGCTTCTTGTTTTCCACAAGTTCTAATATAATTTCTTTTTCAAGTTCCCGAAAAATTCACTGTTTTTCCCATGGCTTGCAATGACCCGGTAATATCGTATCTGTGCTCCTTGAATGTGACAAGAACAAAAATGCGTGATACTGGTCTAAATAAAGATTTGTACTGAGAAACCCTTCCGTGCCGTTGTACATAATGAAAAAGGTACTGTTAAACAAAGCATAAGCTGTGATCACATAATCTGTACTGAATCTGACCCTCGGAAACCCAACTCCTGGCTACCTGAACCCAGGCTTGAGCGTTGATTGTGTGATCTTGAGATCACTACATGATTGCAGCTCACCTGAGCAAGACGTGTGCACCTGGCCATTAGGGTCATTTTGTAAACTATGATCAATTTGAAGTATTTACGTCGGCTAGCGAGGGTAGGCCATCCGAGTTCATGTAATTGTTTGATGTGAGAAGTGTCTTAAAGCGCCAGTGCATATTTGGCTGCCTCGTACTGAATAGATCTGAGTAAGTCTGATAGACTTTGACCGTAGTGATCATAAAGAGCACACCCATATTCTAGGATGGGTCTGACCATGGAGAAATACAACCTGACCAGGGCTTTTCGGGAAAGTTTGAATTTAAACCTACAGAGAAGGGCAATGCCCTGGCTAGCTATATTAACAACACCGGTTGTGGGAGCATGACAAGATAAATTACTGCTAAGAGTAATGCCTAGGTGGGTGTGGGAATTAGCCTCAGGTGCAGCTGACTGACCAAGATGAACAGGTCGATGATGTGGTTTCTTAATTTGGCAGAGAAGACAACAGATAAAGATTTAACAGCTTTGAAGATGACACGCCATAGTTTTCCCCAATTTCGAATATGAGCAAGACTGATGTTCAAGCATCGAGAAGATTCTGTTGGATTTTGAACAATTTCGGGCAAGCTTGTGTCATCTGCGAAAAGTCTTGCATCACAAGTAAGGTCGTCGACAAGATCGTTTACGTACAGGTCGTCGACAAGATCGTTTACGTACACCAGAAATAAAAGGGGATCCAGTATGGCTCCCTGTGGTACGCCAGCTTCAACAGGCAGCCAAGAAGACGATTGACCATGAATAATCACACGTTGAAAAAGAATTGGTAGATAACTTTCAATCCATGCCACTATACTATCAGCGATACCTAGTTGACGAAGTCTGAGTAGAAGGCCAGGATGCTAGACCTTGTCCAAGGCCTTTGATGCGTCTTAAAAAAATAGGGATTTCATTAGAGTGACGAGGCCCTTATGGATATTGTGAACAATATACACAAGTTGATTTATGGTAGAGTCGTCAGCCTTGAAGCCAGAATGTTTGGATGTGAGAAGATTATTGTCGAAGTATCCAAAGAGAGCATTTAAGACCAGTCGTTCCAAAACTTTGGACACATTACACAGTAAGGATAAAGGACGATGGTAACAATTCATCTGCTTATTAGACTTTTTAAACACAGAATATATATTGGATTTCTTCCAAGAGCATGGAAAAAAAGAAAGGTTGAGAGAGAGTTTAAACATTTTAGTCAGTGGTTTGTAAATAGACTCAGGCGTATTTTTAAATAAGATATTCCCAGTATTGTCAGGACCAGACGCAGAGGTCAGGCAAAGGGAAGATAGAATTTTTCTTAAAAGTCTTGAATTTTTTAAAAATTATTATAGGTAGAGGTGCCATTCCAACATCAGCTTATAGGTCTGTGCTGTAGCCGCATCCAATTAACTATCAAAAAGGTAAAAGTTTAATTTATGCTAGTTATGGGGCACCTGAAAAGTTTAGATGTTGAATATCTTCGAAATTATTGTAGGTGGAGGTGCCATTCCAACTTCAAGTCATAAGTTTTTGCTTAAGGCGCATCCAATTAATCGAAAACAAAAGTTGTAACATTTAAATTTATGCAAATTTGGAGGCCAACAGACAGATTTTTATTAACCGAATCTTCTTTTCTAATCACAGCTCCCAGCAGACAAGATACATAAATGAACTTACAATACCTGAACTGATACCGACCGTATTCCGTCTGTCTGAACAGAACTTAATGTCGTGATGTCCTGAGCGATTATGTCGGACAGTTACACAAAATTTTAATTTCAAAGGCTTTATCTTGCCCTGATTTAAATTTCCTTTGCGCCGATTGAGTGCTAGCACACGCCAAGCTCAGCTTTTGACCAAAGTCATGATATCACATATTTGTTGGCCGCGTCACCACGTATCTTCTACAATAGGCCAAGGCAAGAACAGAAGGTTCAACAACTGCCTCAAAGAGGGCACTACAGTCAGTGGAGGGCTAGGGTTGTGTATTACCATTACTTTACATTGTAATTTGCAACTTAATAAATTGAAAACTGCTGCACATAGAAACACCAAATTTCAGATAGTAAATCTAGATGCATAACTAAATGCCTCACAAAAATCGTATAACCACAGCTACAAACACTCATACGGCTGTACAGTACAATGATTCGTCCTATCCTCGAATATGGGTGTGTCCTGTTTGACAATTGCACTGAAAACCTGTCACAATCTATAGAAACTGTTCAGTATGAGGCAGCCAGGATCTGCCTTGGCGCAACTAGATACACTCCACGTGTCTTACTTCTCGAAGAGCTTGAATGGCAAACTCTGGCAAATCGGAGGAAATACTTTAAACTTATTCTTTTCTTTAAGATGTACAATAGGTTAACTCCACAATACCTACATGATCTCGTTCCTCGTGACGTTGCATTCACTACTGGGCGCCTTTTGAGAAATCGTACTGAATTACGCCAAATTAGGTTCACCACCAATCGCTCCGGCGATTCATTTCTCCCGTCTGCTATCAAATTATGGAATAACCTCCCGGTTGATGCTCGTCTCACCAATTCCCTGCCGCAGTTTAAATCTAAATTAAATCTATTACTCTTAAGTGTTGACAAAAAGCCCACATACTTTAAACATGGAAGTCGTTTTCTGAACATATGCCACACGCAGCTACGTCTTAACTTCTCTGTTTTAAATGCCAATCTGCATCATGTCAATATCCTTCCAGCCTCAACGTGTGTATGCTCTCATACCACTGAAGATACGAAACATTACCTTTTGTTCTGCCCCAAGTTCACTGTGCAAAGGGTCCGTCTACTGAACACTGTGTGTCACTTACTCGCTCCAGGTGTAAATCCGACTTTAATAGTTCAGTGCTCTAGTGACATTTTACTAAATATTCTCTTGAGAGGTAGTGAGGACTTGCCAGACACTGACAATGTATTCATCTCTGAGGCTGTTCAGACATTCTTATCAGAATCTAGACGTTTCATCTACTAATTTAGTATATGATCTAATTATAAGTCTCCACTATCTGGCATCAATTGTATTATTCGTGTACAAGCCGTGAATTTAGTGTTCTGTTCTCGTCCAGTGTGTATTGTATATATTCCTGTGCGTCCTTTTATGTACTGGAGAGCCTCCAGATTAGTCTTTGCGTACTATTAGGCAATCCAGAGAAAATAAATATGTTTATACTATTCAAAAGTGACAGTTTTATTCAAGGTTGCTTTAACATACAAATTAATGGGAATACACAGCTCTAGCCCTCCAAGTGATTATGTATTCAGTTGTGTATTGGGGCGAATACACACCTTATAGCTAATTCTGACCTTTCCTATTCTCGTCTGAAATGTTTTCTAGCAACGAGAAATTTGAGACAATGGTAAAAGCAGACGGTTGTCATTTTGGCATCCGAGCGCTTTGGAGTAGTTTGAGCGGGAAAGTGTTAATACTGGCAACGATATCGCGCTTGTCAAATATAAGCATATAATGTGCTTCAGACAAAGTGGCGCACTTTTCAGTGCGCATTTAGGGGTAGGCTGCCAGGAGTTTTCACCGTGCGGCAACCACACATGCCCTAAAATCATGTCAGCACGAAGTGTACCGCCAGATGTCACCACCGTTAAATATGTATGTGAGCGGCTACAGGAGACTTGTTGCTCATGCACATGATTTATCTATGAACATAATGGCTACGTGCGAAAATAATCAACTTTTAATGACTTAGAAACGTAAACAATCGTTTCAGGTTAGTAGCCATGATTACCAAGATAAGTAGAGCGTGCTGTTTTATCACAACACTCGTGTGCACGTGCCGAAAGAATCACCGTGGCATGCAAGACAGAATTGCCACATTAATTGTCATTCATCCTGTGACAGTTTAACCCATCACATTCATGGAAGTGACTTATCGGGAATCAAATAAGAAAATCAAAAACAAACAAAAGAAGAAAAAAGTCAAGCTTGGGGGGAAGTGTTCCGTGCAGAAAAAACGAGCCCTTTTTCAGTATGCTTATGCATGTTGCAACATGGGTTGAAACACTTTTTAATTAATAATTTGGGGCTACACAGTCACTGTAACCATTATATATGCCCAGTGCTGACGTTAATGAGCCTTGCTGACCAATTTGCGCTTGAAGTTCGTTTTACCCACTGTATAAGCAGGGGACAGTCATATTATCTGCGGTGCTGCATTGGCCCGTATTGTGCAACAAAAAGTGC
Organism: Hermodice carunculata; assembly: GCA_964020975.1. Taxonomy (NCBI): domain Eukaryota; kingdom Metazoa; phylum Annelida; class Polychaeta; order Eunicida; family Amphinomidae; genus Hermodice; species Hermodice carunculata. Next base: position 3,447,174 of record OZ026627.1, read on the forward strand.
CAAAAATTACGGACAGACTCCTTTATAAAAAGGGCAAATTGTGGTGCCCCCGCAAAAAGTCGTGACGTGGAAATAATTCACTGTTTAAAACGCAATTATCATGCTCTTCAAGTACACGTAGAGCTTAATGCAAGAAGGGGTCATCATCTACTTGGAACAAGTATTCATTGTTACCACAAATATGCTGCAAGTAACACCCCTAGTGTCTCCATTAATGCTCCCGCATGATGGTGATGATTTTCGCCGTTGGCCAAGGTGGGGGGGGGGGGGGGGGCAAAAGCCCTTTGTGTAATTAGAGCACCATGGGAGCGGGATTAACTTGGAAGACACCAAATTACATTAATACATAATTTCCCCTATAGAAAATTCAACATTGATATGAGTGCATATGAATACAGAAATACCCCTGTTGTACATCTGCATATAATTTTACAGCAAAAAACTACGCAAATATTAGACCCAATGATGGAAATGGTGCCCGTCCTGCCCCGTTTAGAATGGGTGGGGCTCATTGGGCATGATATGCTAATGGTAAAATGAACACATGCTTTATTTTAATGTATGTCATCAGATATATGCTATCAAGCTTGCTACATCTAATGGAAGAAAAATTCTAGAAAATATATCCAACTAAAAAGGATCCACGATTAACTGTTCAGGGACACATTTATACATTTTTCCACATTTATGTTTTGCCCACTGCATTTTGCTCCCACTCTAATTCATCAAGCCCATTGTACCCCATATGGATCCAGAATAAAAATCAACGCTGCATTTGTGAACTCTAAAATATCAACCCGACAAAGCTCAATGTGCGTTTGGAAAGCATAACCATGGAAACAGATTAACTCCAGTTGCTATTTAAGGTAGCAGAAGAAGAAGAAGAAGAAGAAGAAGAAGAAGAAGAAGAAGAAGAAGAAGAAGAAGAAGAAGAAGAAGAAGAAGAAGAAGAAGAAGAAGAAGAAGAATAAGAAGAAGAAGAAGAAGAAGAAGAAGAAGAAGAAGAAGAAGAAGAAGAAGAAGAAGAAGAAGAAGAAGAAGAAGAAGAAGAAGAAGAAGAAGAGTACTTTGCTTCTCAGCTGCAACTTATATAGACAAGGGTTTGACACAAAGCAGGAAAGGCGGTCAAGCACAGTGTACTGACAGGGGCTGAAGAAAGCACTGAGAAGTTAAGTACAAGATACAGGTTATGGACTGAGCAAAGGACGGAAGAGTAAAGTACAATTTACAGACAGGGGCTGAACGAAGTACGGAAGAGTTCATTATAATGTACAGATAGGGGCTAACAAAGTACGGTGCGCTTAAGTACAATGTACAATGGAGGCTGAGCAAGGTACGGAGGAGTTCAGTACAATGTACAAACAGGAGTTGTACAAAGTACTGAGGAAGAAATATGCACTAACACGAGTTGTACACAAGCACAGAGAAGTCAAGTACGATGTCTAGACAGGTGTTGTACAAAGTACGCAGAAGTGGAGTATGGTTTACAGACGAGTTGTACAAATTAGGAATACAATGCACAAGCAGGAGTCGTACAAAGTGCGATGCAGTCAAGTGTGCACAGAAGTCGTGCAAAGTACGGAGGAGTTAAGTACAATGTACATGCAGGATATGTACAAATACTGTAGAGCTGAGGCAATGTACAGCCAGGAGTAGCATGCTGCATCCGGGTGAGTACCATGTACAATGTAGCCTTATCTGGATTCGGTAAAAAAGTAGCAATAAAAAAAATTATGCAAAAATAAAGTATGTTGACTCCTGCCTATGATTGTCTTTGTCTGCCCCTTCCCCATACCGCTGGTGAGCGTGACGATCTCGGCCGGAGGAATTAGTTCCACTGATCTGTGAGCCGCTGTTCCAGTTGGTCCACGGTGGCCTCAGGTTCGTAACTTTGCAAATTTATATCATATTCGATAGTTTTAACCGAAATTGTTACTTTATGTCATGGTTGAAACTTTTGATTAGAAACTTTATACCAGATTTTATAATTTTACCCAGAGTTGTTACTTTTCCCTTGATTGTAACTTCTGATAAGATTTGCTACTTTATACATGATTTGATACTTTTCCCCAATATTTGTTACTCTTTTCCTAGGTAGGAACATCTCATGAGATATGCTGCTTATAGTAGATTTGATACTTTTACCCAGGTAAATTTTTCCCCCGGGGTTTCGTTGAGATGTAAAAGAGGGAGAAAATGATAAAGTAAAATGTATAAAAGTATTATTTTTGTTATAAAGTATCAACAACATCGAGGCAAATGAAATGCACATCTGCCAACCTTGAAACCCCAAAAAGTGTACAATTGGCTGAAAAAGTGTACAATGTTCATTTTGTGTTTTATGTCAGTTATTTTCAACTGAAGATGAGCTTTAATTGGGTATTTTTCATGTTTTAAATTATGCTTCTTGAAAAATGTGTTATAATGTAACTACAAGATTTTTACTTTATGAATAAATCAACATGGACACTGTTACGCAAGAAACTCCATTGTGAATGTTCTGAGGTATCACAACATTGTATTATTGGTAAGCATTTCACTATAATTTGTTCATTTTATATGCATTATACCTATATTCAGTGCTTAAAAACATACACTGATGAGAAGAAAAATAACTTTCTAATTTTCAATTAAAACTCATTGGTGTACAATAGGGCTGAAAAGTGTACATTGTAAGATTAAATCTTATAAGTTGGCAGGACTAGAAATGGTGTTGGGAAGAATTCCACGGAGGTTTTAATGGCCCCAAGATGAAGGTTTTTCCATCATCTTATTCCACTTTTCCCATGCAGGGTATGGCCAGGGTTTTGATGAACAGATGAAAGTATCAGTTTTCGGGATTTGATACTTCTAAGCGGTTAGGGGGTGACAAGATTCCTAAACGATGAACTAAATGCATCCACATGTTTCCCTGAAGGTACACGTTTAACCCGTATTCTCCCCTCATGGAAACAGCGGCAAAATCGTGACTCGTCAGATCACATCACACTCTCCATTTCTCTGGTCCGGTCAGAATGTTCCTGACACTTTATTGTGTGCAGGACCAACAGGGATGCGGATGGCAGTGCAGCATGACCTTAGTTTGGCCAAGGAGGGTAGAGTACTCAACCCTTCTTGGTTTGGCCAACACTAGTCCTCCTGTACCCTATGGTGCTGAAATGTTGCAAGACTGACGACACTGCTGATGAAACCTTTCAGCCGAAAAGAACCCGTGTCTCTGAGGCTAAGGGGCGACCGTTACCTGGCGCAGTACGCTAAGACTCAGCGTACTGTGCCAGGTAACGGTCGCCCCTCCCATCTGAAAGTCTTGGTCTTCCAGATCCAGCTTGACTCTTGCATCCTCTTGTTTCTTTAAAACGACCCCACACCCTCTGTATCATTGACCTGGAGAACCCCATTCTCCTGGCAACCTCACACTGGGATAGATCAGCGGCAGCCTCCAACATGGCAATGATCCTGCCTCGGTCGAATCATGTATAATACCTCCATGGTAGAATTCAGACAGCTGTGAGTAACCCGCAAGCCGTGGCATTGTCGATTCACATTAATCCCAGTAGTGCCATGGCCCCGCTATGAGGCACTTTTCGCACCTGTGTGGCTGTCATCTCATTCCCAGGACATTTTGCATACCTGTCCATGTTACATAACAGTCAATGTGACACTGACAGTTTCTACACAATTCTAATATTTAGAGCAGCCCATGTGAAACGAATGGGGTCTGCCTTTTTTTTAATGTCTGTGTGCCAACATAGACATGTTGTGTTTCTTTCTTTCTTTCTTTCTTTCTTTCTTTCTTTCTTTCTTTCTTTCTTTCTTTCTTTCTTTCTTTCTTTCTTTCTTTCTTTCTTTCTTTCTTTCTTTCTTTACTGGCAAATTTGCCCCGACATTTCATTTGAAAAGTATCATACGTAGAAACTACAAACTTGGCACAATTATACTTCTATAGATGAAGTCTGGCCTTGTTATAATGAGAGGTCATGTTTTTCAAAATTATGCAAATGAGGGCTAATTATAGTTTTAAATCTTCAATATCTTATATACTATAGTAGTTGTAGTTCCGAGTGTATTGGAGTTCAATCAAATATCAAGGCAAAGGTCATCTCAAATATCAAGGTAATGTCAAGGTCATATCAAGGTCAAAGGTCAGTTTTAGGTCAAAATGTCATTTTAAATCCAAAATTTCATTCTAAAGGTCAAGGACCACTTTAGGTAGAGGTCATCTCAAGGTCAAAGGTCATTTCAAGGTCAAAGGCCACTTTCGATGGTGGCTTTCTTCTAGCTATAACTTAGTCAAGTTTTATCCAATTTTGATCATGTTGGGCTCAAATTGTAGCTATTGTAACACTGCACATTTTTGAAGTTTCGCTTTTTGTTAAATAAGAGGTCATACTTTTCAAAATTATGCAAATGAGGGCTACTTAAAGTTTTAAATCTTCAATATCTTATATACTATAGTAGATATAGTTCCAAGTGTATAGGAGTTCGATCATAGCAAGGCAAATGTCATCTCAAATGTCATGGTTATGTCAAGGTCAAAGGTCATGTCAACGTCAAAGGCCAATTTTACGTCAAAATATAATTTTAAAGGTCAAGGTTCACTTCAGGTAGAGGTCATCTCAAGGTCAAAGGTCATTTCAAGGTCAAAGGCCACTTTCGATGGTGGCTTTCTTCTAGCCATAACTTGGTCAATTTTTATCCAATTTTGATCATGTTGGGCTCAAATTGTAGCTATTGCCACACTGCACATTTTGAAAAAACATGTGACCTCTAAAGGTCAAAGGTCAATGTCATCTGGCCCTTTGGTATTTTCACTCAGCCATAACTCGGCCAATTTCCATCCAGTTCTAATCATGTGAGACTTAAATTGTGGGTATTGTAACACTGTACATGTTTGCAATTTACATGTGACCTGTAAAGGTTAAAGGTCAAAAGTCAAGTTCATTTGGACTTGGAAATTTTCATCCAGCTATTAGCTTAATGGAATGTGAAGTATCAAAGCACAAAAGTTGTACCATTCAATATTTGCAATTTTGGACAGATTTGCTTTGAAGCAAATCTTCCTTTCTAGGGTTTTTAATTTTTATTTATTTATTTATTTATTTTGTAGACATACATAGATAGTTGTTTTGTGTGTGTTGTGTTTTTTAAATTTTTTTTTGGGGGGGTGTTTTTCTTTCGTTAATTAACACGTTTCCAATAGAATACATTGTAGGTAGCAGTCAAAATGAATGTACGTAGTAGTTTCGCACAAAGTAAACAGAAGTGACACCAAATAATTAATTAGCATAAGGAGTCACTGACTATGCAATTCAGAATTTAGCACCCGTATTTGAGTACCACGGGCATAAATACGCGCATGGGCCCCGAGCCACATACATATAATATAGTTATAAATAAAGGTGTAAGCATTCAAGATACGAAGTCAAATATAGTTTGATTTGTCATGCATCAGTGACAGGGTGACAGATAATATGGACAGAACCTCGCATCTGTGAACACAAAAGGGCTGCAAGCGGATCTATTGTGCTGTGCTAACACCCTTATCGAACAAGCGATAACACGACACGGACTGCTAAGTTTTCCAGGACTGGACTGTTAATGTTGCAATTATTTATTACATTATGAATATGAAAGATATAAACTGTAGCGTGTTTTGTAACATATGCGAGTCCTTTTTGTGTTACACTTCATGGCATTGACTGCGCTCTGTTTGCACGGACGGCAGCTGCGGTAACACCACAACATGTAACATACAGTTTAATTGTTGCTAGGTCATATTTGAAACTGCATTATAATGGACGATTCAAAGTAAAAACCAAGCTTTGAGTCATTGTAAAACACAATTCATGAGGAAACATGAATCATTGAAATCATGATATAATATAAATATATATATAACAATACCAAGCTTTACTTGAGATACAGAATGTCCAGGAATAAACTTCATCCTCTTGTAGGGAATTCCGAAAAACAGTACTATACTAACAACAAGCAGAATCTTAATTAATTTTTTTAAAAAAAGCAAAATGAAAATTTGTGTTGCATTAACTCGAAGTAGACTAAAGTACAATGATTCTGTAATTACGGATAAAAAGGATATTGCAGATAATTTTAATTCATTGTTAAAGTAGGACAATATCTAGCTGAGGAGGTACCACCTAGCAACCAAAACCGACTAAATGTTTTAAAGGGTAATTAATATTCAAATTCATTTTACTTTCATCCTGTTCTCGAGCATGACATGCGAATCAAAGTATACATTGTACAAAAAGACTTCACCTGGACGGGATAATATATTGCCAAAGTAGAACAATAAAAAAGACCTCACCTGGACGGGATAATATATTGCCAAAGTGGTACAATGTGTCAAACCCGGTATTCTTCAACCTTGCACATGTATTGTTACTTATTAATGGAATCAGGTATTTTATTCCAGACGATATAAAGCTACTAAAGATTATTCCATTGCAATTTCAATACTTTGTTTTGTAACATCTTTGAAAAGGTGACTTACAGTAAGCGACATTTTACAAGTTCAAGTTACAACCAACTTATCTCATATTTGGATTAAAAGAATCAATTTCGTATGATGACAGATTTGGCTTTCTTAAGGGACATGGTACTGAAATGGCAGTAACCTTATCAACAGAGTGTTAGAAGAGTTGGGCAGACATGACCATACTATCAGCATTTTTGTTGCCTTATATAAGGCCTTTGACAGTTTATATTATGAAATTCGTCTGTCTGGATTTTCTTGTTGTGGTGTACGTGAGACAGCACTCATTTGGTTCAAGACCTATGTGACGCAATGAAGTGAGTATTTGTGTCTTACAGACGAAAAACCAACTCCATAGGTTATAACATGTGGAGTCCCACAAGGCTCAATACAGGTCCACACTTTTTCTTAATATACGTAGATAACTTGGGTACATCATGTGAACATATTTCTTATGTTCTCTTTGCCAGTACCTGTTTAATTTTCACTGGACGTAATTTAGATACTTTGATCGATTATGTCAGAGCAAGAGCTGCGCAGTTTATTCATATATTTAATTCCCTAAGTGGGACTTCCTACTACTGAGAACAGTTTACCCTAGACCTTGGTATGGGATACCCACTCAGCGCCCAACCCACACAAATATGTATGTTGGATATTTATTATTTTTCACCATGGATGGTAGTATCAGCAAAAATGAAATAAAAAACAGCAAGCTGTTAACCACTACTACAATATTTGTTATATGTTGTTTGTATTTATTTATGTCTGGAGGCATGCATTTTTTTTCTGCCAGCATGGAATCATTACAAAAGAGAGACCAAGATATGACACACTGTTACAAACACAGAATTTATCTTTGTGATAAGCACACAGACAGCTGCATGTAACAAACTAGACTTTGTAAATTGATTTCAATGAACTCTTCAACAAGAGGCCCATTGTCCAGATGCTCTGCGGACATAAAATGTGATGATCATTACCAAAACTTCACTTCCTGAATGCACTCCCTCCATGACCTTGAGAAATTAACCAATGTTATCCATATTATGCAATATCAAACTTCCACAGGATACACATCTCTGGTACATTTGGTATCATTCACCTCATTCCTTGTAACAAAATGAATTATTAATGTCATTTTCTTAAGTGCCTAATGACCCTAAAATAAATCAAGGTCATACAAGCACTGATTTGTGATGGAAAAAGTAGGTCATCAAGTGAAGTTTTTTGCACAATGTACTCAAGTGTAGTTTTGATCTGGAAGTTCAGTTTTCTTGGCCATTCATATCAAAGCTACACCCTGCCATTACAAAATCAACCCTTTAATTTTACAGCCCTGGTAGCAAAACAAAAATACCTCAAGGTCACTGATATCACATTACATATTAACATTAGACATGATCTATATATCCTATAAATAAATTTGGCATGTCTGAATAAATTATTTTTCAAGATATGGAACATCAAATGCCCAGCAAGGATCGCTTTTTTGTGGATGTGTGACCTTGACCTTAAAGTCAAGGACACCCAATTGCAGTCCAAGGTGAAGTCCTACCAAGATACACATCTTGAGCAAATTTGAACTTTCATCAAATTATTCAAGTTATCGATCTTACTGAAACCAATTTTGTTCAAATGGACAAGTGACTTTGACCTGAGGTCAAGGTCACCCATTATCAATCCAAGGCATCCAGATTTGTCCAGTTTAATGGGAAAAGCTGTTGACCTGGACCATTCTGATGGTCTCTACAGCTGTAAGCATCCGGACATTTGAGCCAGTTTACACAGAACATGGATCTAATATCACTACGCCAATTCAGAGCACATGAACTTTTGTCAAAATTAGTGGTGGAAGAGTTAATCATTCCAGTAAAATTCATGAACCACATCAATGCCAGTAAGGAAAATGTTAACTTTTTCAGTGCCACATTTTGGACAGAGTCAACAGCTATCCTAGGTGTGCATCCGGCACAAAGCGACCAAAGCATGCCTAAGAAAGCTGTTGACCTGGATGTTATATTCTTTGTAACTAAAGGCATGCTGGTACTTGAAAGAAAGGTCTTTTTACGAGGAACAGGAATCAAGCACCCTTGTTTTCATTGAGAGCAGTCTGTTTTACGCAGTTTGACTTAAGTCGCTGTTGGCACTAAGGTGATTTACAACACACTAAATCTCAAATGGTACACTGGCGCACCTTTCGGTTTAAATACATGACACACTAGAATGACAATGGCTGACCAAAGACTGATTGATCTGATTGTGATGAAAATTAATGAAGTCACATATTTTTGTACTTTGAGCTTGGATTGAGCGTAATATATTGTGATTTTGATATTGATGTAGACACCCCTGTGAGTGGCCATTCTAATGCTTAAGGAACTATTTTATAGAACAGAAATTCACCTGCAAATGTGGCAAGCTGAACCTGCATATATTCTTAAATTCTAGGCAGAGAGTTTTAAATTTGGGCCATTCCGTGAAGAGTTTTTAACTTCCTACTGGGAGTTAAGTGCAGATTCTTCCTGTGGAAGATTACAAACCAACTGCACAGAATTTAAAACACTGTACAGGGAATAATGAATATTTGCAGGTTCGGCTTGCCATACGGCAGACCAAACCTGCAAATATTCAGGTAGTTTTTTATTCTGTCCAGAGTTTTAATGTTGGGCAGGGAGTTTACATTTGCAAAACTCTTAGCCAAGTTTTTTTGTTTGTTTTTGTTTTTGTTTTTATTTTGTTATTGCTGCACAGAAAGTTTTAAATTTTCTGCAGAGTTTTGGATTCTCTGTATAAGTTTAACTTCTCTGCAGCGAGTTGAAAGCTTTATTCACCAAGTTTATGGAGATAGTTTTTAATTATGTCCATTTATTAGTTCTGTGCTGTGAGTTAATTCCCATGGATAACTTATGCACGAAACTCCACGAGAAGTTGGTTTGGAAGTTTTTGTTTTGTAAACATACATTATACTTAAAAGTGCATCCACTATAATGGGCTTGTTTTATATGGGAATAATGCATTGACTGTTCACCAAAAGGAAGGATAGACAGACAGGCAAACAAACAAAACCTTTATGTATTCTGGGTAATGTATATACACTAGTGATATCGCTTGTTTCACTTGCATAAAAATATCTTAAATGTCTCCCGCTTTTTGGAATGTTTCCCCCTTGGGCGGTTTTGTATGCTGATCACCTTGGCGCCTCTGAATTTGACAATTGGATTTACTTCCTTAAATGTACCAGTAAGGTGGGCCTTTGTCTGACCAACAAACCAACAATCCTCAGGTAGTTTCTCTTCAAGTTCTGCCCTAGTTTGACAAGGAACCTACAGGGCACGGTCATCTACATACATGTTAATTTTTAATGTTTGAAAAACTTCGAAAAGTCTGTTTTCTGTAATTCAGGTAGTGTAGAGGTACAAATTTTCCTAGATTTATATAAACTCAATATTTCCCAGTTTTATTTTCCACAGTTGTGGACCGCTAATGCTAAGCTCCAGACAGTGTCATCTTTTGCATGGATTGTTCTGGGTTAATTAATACCTCTGGAAAATTTGTACTTATACATGGTGGAGAACTGGATGAAAAGAAAAGTACGGACACATTCAACTTCATTTAAGCTACATACCTCAGGAAAGTATTTGGCATGGTCCACCATTCGATTTCACTGCAGGAATTGACACCATATGGTACAAATGGTATAGAATGGATTTAGCCAGAGATTGTCACTTCAAACTTGTGGTTTATCGTGTGCCCCCCCCCCTCCCACCTGAACCAAAAGGAAGGAAACTTGCAAATTGCTTCTGGTTAAAATTGACCAAGACTTGTGGGGGGGGGGGGGGGGGGGGGGGAGGGAGACTTTGGCTTGGATGGGGCAATGTTTAACAAGTCAACATACATGTACTATAATATAGCAGTATCCTTTAATGGCTTTCTCAAGTACAGCAACTGTGGTCTAGCGACTTTCTTAAAGTTGGGACCTACCTTGGTTTTACGCAATATTCCCCCCCCCCCCCCCGATAAGCATTGCCGCGATACTACCCCACTTTGCCAGGGCATATCATTTGCTATACCTCCACACAGGCAGTGTCTGGGGTAGGACAGCATGAACTTTTCAACAAATTTATCCAGGATCAAAGCTCTTTTTTGGGCTATACTCAATTTTTACTCGGGGTCTGGTAGAATGTTCAAGTTTTCAGGCTCAATATAGTCACTTAATTTTTTTTTCTTCGTCTTTGTTATACTTTTCAGGTTTATGAGAAAATACCAGGCGAAGCCAGTGGCGAGGGATGCCTATAGCAGCGAAGTTTGTTAAACTTTTAACACTTTACTTTAGAACTATTCTTATAGACAGCACACTTCACTCTCACTTCACATTCAACTTCAAAAGTGACAACAAATGCAGCATTTCAGGAACAAAACTGAAGACATTTATTGTAGGGTGGCTAGAGTAAACACACCAGTCATAGCAGAGTACGCAAAATCAGTTATGTTCAATGACATCAGTACATAATATTAATATTTATATTCAGTCAATGCATGAAAAGTAGATTGACAGCTGCAACATTGCAGCCAATGAGAACGCTCAACACCGTTATATGCTCAGTGTAACACAGTAAAACATTTGCGTTTTAAAACTGAAACGTTTGATGATAATAATAACACGGACCTTCACATTACCTGCATTTTGTGTACTAGTTGTGTGGTTGTTGACTGCTGTGTCCTTAACATATGAATGACTTGTCTATAATGACCAATTGACCAATATCGGTGTCTACAAATTTTACTTTGCTCAATATTCATTGTTGGGATAAACTGACAGACTCAAGCTTGTAAAAGCACTATGGTCCAACGTAAACTTTGCTGGAATAAAATACTGACAATAATTTGAATAGAAACTGGTGTCTTTATACAAATGCACATCTTGCACATAGCTTGTTTGGTGTGTTAATTATTTCATATGGTAAATGTTTGTTTGTTTGTTTGTTTTTTTCTTACATTGGTGTCTTTACAATAAATTTTCATTACATTGGCCAATAGTTGTAAATATAAACAATTGGATTGAATACAAATGCATCTGTGGATTTATGTTCCCACAAAAATCACAGCATCATCAAATTTAAGGGTAAAACTGTGTCTGATACATGTATAACCATTTTTCTTGAGCGTCTAATGACTCAGCTTCACTCTCCATTTAAAAAGTTAACAATGAAATGTGTTACTTAGACCAAAGATCAATACTGCCAATTCTTCATGTCCGACTTGTGCATCTTATGACTCAGCTTCACTCTCCATTTAAAAAGTTAACAATGTGATGTGTTACTTAGATCAAAGATCAATACTGCCGATTCTTAATGTCTCACTTCTTCTGACCCTTTTAATTATGAATACCTAGTTATGTAATCCCCTAAAGAACAGCAGGTTTGCATGATCCCACATGGAGTTATGTGATCCCACAGAGCACAAGGGAGGTTACACGATCCCACAGTGGGTTACACAATTTAACGGAGTGGGTCATGTGATCCCACACAGTGAGTAGCATGTTTCCACAGAGTAGATTATGCAATCTCACAGAATAGGTTACATGATCCCACAAAGTTCTGCGACCAAGTAGGTCACACAATCCCACAAAGTAGATTATGTGAGCCAACAAAGTGAGTCACATGATTCCACAGTGTGGGCCACCTAATCCCACAGTGATATATATAAATATTCCAATACGAGTAATCCATTTACGATGAAATTCCTCACAGTAGTGTAAAATGCCAACATAGCAGTATTGGTTGGTCAAGTTGCATACGACTATTACAGGAAATAATATAGGATGTTAGCAAAATACGTTACCACAAAAAGTCGTCACCATTAAGACAAAAATGTGCCAAAAGGCCACCAGTATATTGCGGCTGCTGTAAAATCTTACAGATGGTACACCAGAACAGGATTCAGCAGTAGACTCTGTCTGAGGCAAATGAATGGAAATCAATTTCAGCTTGAACTTCTGTCAGTAGACAGAGAGAAATGACTGGAGAAAAAAAAAAAAACTGTGAACCTTTTCAGCAATATCAAGATTCTCACCTTTTGTTTCAAACACCTAACTACTAGCCTAATGTTTAGTGGAAGGGTTAGGTTTCTAGTTTCTGCTTTTTCCTTCCTTGTTTTTTTTTTTTTTTTTTGGCTTTTGTTTTTGCGCCTACATGTACATCTTTGATGGATGGTTAAAAAACACCCAAAAGCAGGGTGCAATCACATTCTTACTAAGCTAGCAGATCCAGAAAGGTGACTTTTGTATACAAGATCATTATGTTCCCTGTCCATGCACTGATACTGCCTGTCGGGGTCATACCCAGTAGAAACTGTCTTTTGTTACTGCTGTGTCACCTGTGGTACATTATTATGAAAATTTGAACGTGAAAATATAAGTGTCAATGTTGCTCTCCTTGTTAACATCACCAGACTATCTAGTCTATAAATCTCGTCATCTTTAGGTAAAATTCCTCAGCCAAAAATACAAGTAATCACATAGGATTGTCAAAAAGCAACAGATGCGGGGTTTTCCATAACCAACTTTCACAATCAAAGCAGACTTTTTTTTTGGCTCCTTAACTCTGCTTGCCTATGGAAGTTCTGACCAGAGAATGTCAGATGAAAGATGACATCACTTGTAACAAAACGTTCCAAGTGGCCCCATCTGGTGGCTTAATTTCTGTGACTCCTCCCATTGGTCAATGGGTGTCAACCAGAACTAGAAACAAGTTTCGCCACCAGGTGGCATTTGGTATCTCTTGACATCCCAATTAAAACATTTACCACAGAAAGCTGCATGGCAACAGTTGTATCCACTTAGTATGTACAATTAATCGGTCTACCCCACTTAATTGTGTAATTTATTGCTCTACCTATGTTCCAATGGTTTCAACATTTTTTGCATTACTGGGCTGGAGAACCTGTTGTTTTACCAACGGGAGGGATAGCACTTTTATGTCATATTAGAAATTGGCAACTACCACTGTCAAAAATTGCTACATTGTTTTTTAAAGTGCACAAATAAAATTTAAAAAAAAAAACACACACACAAAAAAAACAAAAACAAACTTTGGCTGAAATACATGTTGGATTACTAGTGTAATGACAAGATTGCTCCTTGGCCAAAAAAACTCATGCACTTCATATTTTCCTAATCCACCAGCATATATTGTCTTTCTTTTACATCTTTTCTGCAAATATCTTTACGCATGCATACTTTGGGCCTTAGCAATGGTCCACAATATAACAGCCATCATTGTCCCAATGTGTGTGGCTGTAGGAAAGTCAAGTATCATTATCAAAGGACACCATATGCACATAAATCAAGCCACAGACACGGTCACATTAATTATGTTCATCATTGGTTTACAGTGGTCCTTCTCTAATAAGGCCACCTCAAATGGAACCAAAAAGTGGCCACATTAGAGGGGAGGTCTTTTTTAAGAGGGACAAAATGGAAATACCACTTTTGTGGCATGGAGAAGTGGCCTTTGTAGAGAGGGTGGCCTCTCTTGAGGGGGGCCTTATTAGAGGGGGATCACTGTATAAGCATTTAACTTACTTTTATAATAAATGATCAAAACCACAAAAATCTGCACAAGTTGACCTTTCAACTGAAATCACTTCAAAAATATAAAAATCGGACAGGCATTTCAAGCCTTTGACATTTGCAGTGATGCATTTACATCCTATAAAGTGTGATTCATCTGTTATTCCCTGTTGCAGCATTGGTCAGTATGGCTCATGTGTAAATCAGCAAACCCCTTGTATTTATCATCCCATTAATCTTGAATGCAGAATCTAGGTTTATCCAAAACATTAAAATTAGATCTACATCACAAGGCCATGGCGTTCCTGTTAGATCTGTACTGAAAAGATGGCGCACTGGACTGATTTCTGTAGCAGCACAAGCAACACTGTCCTCATAGTCTCACCCTTTGGCCTGCAGTTTAAAAACCATGAATAGTCCATCCTGAATTGAGTATTGAAAGTAACTGACAAAAAAAAAAAAGAAAAGATTTTCGTTTTTTTTTTTTTTGTTTCATCCATATCTTACCAGCATTTCTGTCAGCTAAATCAACGTATGATTTTGTATTGTCCCAGTATGCATCTATATGTTTCAAGGTTACTGAAGGGTTGCATAGCCCTTAACCCTTTCCCCTTGAATTCACACTGATTCACCAGCTTTCCTTGGCATGGGTTGGGCTAAGTGCCCAACCCATGCCAAGGAAAGCTGTTGACCTGGGGCATGTGATCTTGATAAGTCTCATGTACATTTCTCAGTCAAACAGTTTTTCATAACTGTTGAAATAAGTTGAAAACACTGAAGCAGACGACATTTGACCACCAGCCAGTTTTAGTCGGTTTAAGGGGGAAAGGGTTAAAGCGCCTACTTGAGACTGAGTCCACAGCTGTCCTCGGGGCACTTAGCACGCAATATGTGCTAAGTGCCCCGAGGAAAGCTGTTGACTAAGACCACTTTTCGCTTCAGACTAGGCTTCCTAGTATATGAATGAAAGGTATCTTCATGAGGAATTGGAATCTTTTAACCATTAGGTGTTTAACTGTAATGACAGAATGACTATAGCCATAATTAGCACTTTAAGGGTTAATATTAATGAACATGGGTTGCATGGTACATGGCTTCCAGCCATGGGGCCCTACCTTTTGTTGAAGCTGCAATCTTCATTTTCATAAATTCAAAGGTTGAAATTTATGATAAATCTTTCACCAGCTTGACTGAACTTGATATGAAAATTCATCAGTGAACCTGCTGTTGACTTGTGGTAACATAAATTGAACAATTTTATCTTAATATACAAAATGGTACAATGGTTCATCTTACACTTTAAATTTATCAACTTCATTCTTCACAAATTAAACATCAATATACTCGTGACATACACAAATCAAACACCTATGGACTCCTTGGCGTACAAGTTCACAAAACATTATTTGCATATTGAGAAAATTTCCTTTGGTTTCATAGATGGGGCTTCAGCATTGACACTGTATAATAGCTTTACATACATGTATACCATGAGCACGGGTAGGCACCTCCCAAACATATACATTTTCCATTCATTCACCCCAACACTTGGCTCTGAGACGTCCAAAGTGTTTAATAACAATATCGTAAACATGATTTATATTGAGAATGTGAAAAAGGCAGCTAACAATGGTGTACAACCACATCACAGTGTTTATCCATTTATCTCATAGAGGGCGCCAGTAACACAATGACCTTGACTTCTCTCCTGGGTCTTTCTCCATATATGCTACATACAGAGCATCAGAAATCTTATTTTATGTTTTTTTTTATTTCTTTTATTCATTTTAATTTTTTTTTTTTTTTTTGTGCTTAGGTTGAAAAAGTTCCCAAGGAGTAAGGTCAAAGGTCATGTGCAGGAACTATGCAAATTAACTAGAGTGGTCTAAAAAGCACAACTAGTAGGATTACGTGACAAAGAATAGGACCAGCACACAAACAATGCCTTGATATGTTTCGTGTGGCCTAAACAAACCTAGTGCTGGTACTCGCAGGGTTCTTGGGAGTCTGCGCCTAAGCATGTCCTATGGGTTTTAGCAATGTCAGACATACCCTGGACATTGAGGCTGGCAGAAAACCACATACATGGACAGCCATAAAAGTTTGTGTACAGTCTATTCACGTAAAACTGGTCACAAGGATGATGTGAAATAAACTGTCAAGCATGGGTCCAATCACCAGGGTTTCTCTTCAGCCTCTATGCCTGGGTTGTCAACTTAACTACAATAAAGCCACTTTAGGGCACACTGGCTGACCAGCATGGTCACACTGCCCCCTACTGGCAAGACAGCACACTAACATCCTGAGAATACTTCTGTTGGACCCGTTTTAGAACTTGGATACATACATCTAGAGTGACGTATGTTTAAGTGTTTTGAAATAATTAAAAAATGTCATCCCACAACATATAAAAGCTCACCTGTTGGATCTCAGATGAGGAAAAACATTTTCAAAACAAACAATGCGGACCTGGTTACTATATGTTAAGTATATTACATCATAACTACACAAGTACTGACTGGTCTGTGGCAGGTCCTTCGTCTACTGTCTCTTTGTCAGACTGGTATATTTTTTGATTAATAGAGGTGGTCGACCCTGAAACGAGCTATATCAACAGTTTTACTTCCACCTAATAAAACATGTATATACAAAAGATAAAAACTACATGTAAATACTTTTTAATCAAGAATGTTCCGGGTTTTTTTTTATATATATATATATTTATATATAACATAATGCACGATCCAAGTTGTTGGACAGCATCGCGGAAATACTAGCTAGAAAACTTTTGCCCATTTCATGATTGCAATTTTACTCTTTTACCCAAGGTACTACTTTGCTCTCCTTCTCCCATCAAGCCAAAATCAAGTCAGAAATACAGATGTATTTGCACCATCTTGGTGAAAAAAAGGTTGCCCATTTCACTTCTTTAAGGGGGAAAAAGAAGAGAAATACATGTATTTTTACCTGCAGCAATGTAAAATTACATTTATAAAGATTTAAGAAACTTGTACTTTGGCAAGTTTATGGTGTTTTAATTGGTACATCCACAAAATGTGTTATCTAATTGATCTGTACTGCATTTCTATAAGCACCTTTCATTCAACTAATCAGCCTTTGGCCCCAACTGCATTGATGCCCTCAACAAACCAAATTTCTTCCTGTCAATTTGAATTGACCAATCTGAATCAGGTAAGTATTAATGTCAACCAATCAGCTTGCAGCTTACATGTTGACAAATGTCACACTATCCAGCCATTGTCCAGGATGATGGTACTTGTCACAATAAAACATTTCTGTTTTTTTTTTCCTTTCGACATCAATTTTCATTTTCTTTATATGTCACTCCATGATACTTATCTATGGTTTACAACTTGGTTTTCACTTTTTTTTTAATCTCTGCACCATAAAAAAGCAACCAATGGCTAGTCATTACAACATTTATAATTTGGATGTTCATAGTTGCCAACCCAGACAAACTTCACAACTGGGGTGCAATTTGCTACCCTGCCCCCTCCCCCCTCCCCAACTGAATCTTCAAGAGGTCATAGATCCAAAGCACTCTCAGATATTCTTCTCATAATAATCATGCATCCCCTTAGTTGGTAGTAGATTCCTCCCACTAATAGCAATCATAGTAATGGACTCATCTAGTCGGGGTGACAGGTTATAACTGTGTTAAAAACTTGGTGAGATTTGGTGAATGTGCTTTAGGGCTTGTCACCCAATGCATTTTAATCTAAAATGGTTCTCCATCCCAAAATTGAGGGATCTCTCACTCTACATCCATGCATCTTGTTTAAAAAGAGAACAGCACAAAATTCTAGCTTACCACATACATGGCTAAAATGACATATATGCATCATGATTAACAATTCTTGAAAAAAAAAAAGAAAATCTAGAACCCTGTTTTCCAAAATTGCATGGAATCGCACTCCATTCTGTACAAGTCTGATGCTGAGAACACCTATATTCCTATAAACTGTCATGTGACATGAGCCCCGTCATATATATATACATATATACGTATATATATATATATGTACTAAATTAACAAGTCTTTACCTTCCCACAATGCATCAGTCATAACACAGCAAACATACATTCCCCATATATTCCTTCCCACCCAATGGCTTCTGTTTTAACTCCATCTCTACTGGTTATTCTATACAGGGACATGTAGGCCTACTGGCTTTTATGATGTGAACTTATCTTAATGACAAAGAGAACTGAGGACAGAGGTAGATCTGGTTACTACATTTACCACCAGAGGGCACCATCTGATCTGCTGTTACCATTGGTCAGTTGTTCACAGTCAGCCAATAGGTACAAGTCTTTTAAAATGACTACTGGAATCTGTGGTCTGAAATTTTAAAGCAAGCATATAATATAAGTCTGTACTCAGAAATGAACATCACTGATATGTGTATTAAGAATAACACCACCTACACACGTCATTGAAATAATACTTCAAAACCACAGAACAAGCAAAGAAAGACTCTCACAATGAGCAATATATTTCCTCAACTTGACAGTCATTTCCTACTGCCCAGCAGTGCCCTCTGGTGGCTGCATTCCCTGGACATCACACGGTTTGTTTTAGGCTGCCCGGCTGACAATGTTCGCAAATGACCGTTTATTCTGGCAGTTCTGCTAAAAAAAAAGCAACTGGTGGAAAAAAACCACCACAGGGTTGCTATTGATGTTGGTGATGACAAGACAAAGAAAACGGGATGTTATGGAAGCCAGACAGCCTTATCCTGTCTTCATGGTGAATGTACCAGTCCTTTCCTTACTGTTTGTCCCCGCACACTGTGGTTGCTCTACCTTGCTGCCAACCAACAGATATTTTAAGTCCTTTTGCCACCCGATGATTTTTCTGTGTGTACCCGTAAAGAATGCTGGACAATATATTTGATATATGATAGGATCACGAGAGTCAGAGACAATTCCCTGCAGTGTCGTCCGTGTGCCAGGTCGGCTGAAACTGTGCAACTTTGTATCAGGTTTGACATGTTCACTGTATCCGTCTCCTCTGTCTCCAGGGCTGTCTGAAGCAACAGGCACTGACAGAAAATGTGCCACAACATTCAGAACAGGCTGTCAAAACTTCCTCAGTGATACCAGGTGAACAGCAGTGATTCCATCCATGTGTTCACAGCTGCACATACCTTCTCATGATGCACTGGGATAAACCATCTGAAACCGGTTTTACTTCTGTGACTGAAGGTCATCTGAAAGGTCACACTTAGTAGGAGAAAGATTAGCACCAGGTGGCAGCACTCGATACATACATCCACCTTCCAAAGTCAATTTGGGCAACAGGGGAAAAACAGTTTAAAATAATACATTTAACAAACACCTTCAAAATAGGACAAGACAATCCTATAATCCTCAGGTGTTTGAATAGTCCTCCTGAAATATTTGAGTATATCTCTTACGTAATCTCAGCCTCAGAACAGTTACAGTGGCCACATTTGAGGTAGATAAGCTGTTCTGACAAGATAGTAAATACTAATCCTGTTACCATGGTTACGCTACTGTTCAAGAAAGAGTTATTCAAGTCTCCACAACTGGCGGTTGAATGCAAAATCCCAGTGCACTATGGGAAGGAACGCACTTTGTAACCCTTGCCTGCTCAAACCCTCTGGATGATTCTATTTAGTTATCTCATTATAAGGAATTGTTGATGACATATCGGGACACCCTGCAGACTGTCCCAGGTCAACAACTTTACTTTTTTCTGGGTTGGGTGCATAGGACCTAACCCAGAAGAAAGTAAAGCTGTTGACTCAGTCTTCTTGATGTAAGGGTTAACATGCCAGTCTTTCTTAAGAAGTCACTAACAAGAATAACCCTTTTCCCCTCTTTTGTTCTCATTTCTTTGCAATCAACCCATTTCCATCAGCCCTGTACACACCCATACATTACATGTCAAACACTCCCATTTTTCTTGGGAAGCAAAAAAATATTTATCTGCTGTGTCCCTGTATATAAGCGCTCAGTGGAGACCAGAACCCTGCAGTAAGGGCCTGTATAATGTACAGCATTAGGCTCTGAACGCAAATAACCATATGGCAAAATTAATGTCCCATAAAGAAACATTGCGTTTACTGTAGCCCATGTTAGAGAGCTTCACTGCAATATACTTATATATGCCAGCGGTTGACGACTCCATGCCACTATACCATGGAGGCGAAATGTGTCTTTGCAGAAATTACATAATATAACTGTACTTCACGTTGTGTGATGTGATCGATCATTGCAGTTGTCTCTCGAGGTCAGTTTTCATCCAATCAGTTTGTTTATTAGCAGCCTATGTCTGCCTTATGTAACTATGTCTGGTAGCTTACTTTGAGTCCCCCTCCCCACACACACACTACTGCATTCTGGGTGCCACCAATACAGCAAAATACCATATCTAATAAAGGCACTGGGAGGGACGTCTACAGACTACATGTATTTCAAAATATATATTTTGAGTACCCTGTGCAAAACATACATACAATTCAGAATCATGTTTCAATATAATGCTATTTTGTACTCTAAAATGGCCTTTATTAGATATAATACTCTGTATTACGGTCAACAAGAATTACCAAATATGGTAATATGCTTGCCGTCCTTTGCCTACCTCTGCACCAATCAACATCAACCACACACAGATCTCTGTGCATGGGGTACCTTGAAACAGTTGCTTCCTTGGACTGATGCACCCTGAAACTGTCTGCTTATTCTGCCTGAGGGAATCTTGAGACAGTCTGCTTCTTCAGATAGAGATATCTTGATACAGCTTGCTTCTTGAGACTGAAGTCTGCTGAAACAGTCTCCTTCTTCTGACTGCAGTCACCTGAAACAGCCTGCTCCCCCAGACCAGGCATCTTGAAACACCTTCCTAACCACCAGATGGCACTGTACTTGAAAGCAAGTTGCTGGAAGAACACTTTTCATGTGTCAGCGAAAAAAAAGTCCAGAGATGCTCGTATAGCATCTGCAAGTTTGAGAATATACCACATATACCTTACACTAGGAATTTAACTCTTTGCATGCATTTCCACAAGCCTTTGGATTGAGGATCACTTATTTGCAAGCACTGATTGAGAGCAAGTTACGGGGAGCATCCATTGTACTGATACGGTACAGCACCATCAGTGGGTTTTAACAGATTCTAATTCACATTGGGATCTTTATTTCCAATATGAACCTCCAATGTGGTGGCTTGACCTCTTATCATTTACACACATGGAAGAATCCAATACATACAGGGATAGAAGTTGACCATAACTTTGTGAGACATCATAAGTGACTGTTGCACATGTCTACATTTGTCCACTTGTCAGTTCTGTGAACTTTTCACCTGGTGTGAAACTTTGGAACTATTTATGTCGCATGATTGCCTTTTCTCTGTCACCTGTCCCTAGCTAATTAGAATACCCTGTCACCTATCCGGAGAATGAGATGCATGTGTTTTGGATCACATGAACTCTTCAGCAAAACAGTATGATGCAAAGTGCATGATTGCATACTGCATAATGATATTCAAAAAATGGAAAACTTTTTTTCTTTTTAAAGTTCACATCCCAAGGACGTGAGTGGACAAATGCAGTCGAAGTCCAACAGTGCCACCAATAAATGCTGACTACTTCACGTACTTGGGCAACAATGTATACTATCAATATATAAATATATAGACAAAACACAATATGTCACAAAGCACTTCATCAATCCCAGTATTTTGATTGATACCGGAAAGGATTCTGACACGATTGGCCCACTTTCCTAACTACAATGGAGCATTTGATGAGAAGCAGCCAATGAGCGGATACAAAGTTGCACAGGGTTACAGAGCCAGATGAGGTACTATGTCATGACAAAGTAGGCACTGTCAGTCCGCATGCTATTTGTGTTGCTAAAACATTCAGTGCCACTGGTGTGATGAATTAAAACCCTTTCAGGGTATCAACAATCCGAAATCCCCTTCTAGGGTCGAGATCGTTTTTGCAGCAGTAATTGTCTTAAAGAGTTTGCTTCTTCACGAAGGGTCGCCACCTGGGCTCTCAGGATGGCATTCTCTTTCTCAAGAAAGCTGGCACGGATGGCAATTTCATCCTCACGTGCTTTACGGGCATCTCTGGACTTTTTCGCTGCAACATTGTTGCGCTTCCGTCGTTCAAAATATTTGTCATCTTTTAAGTCTTCTGGGACTGGTTTCTTCTCACTGCGCGGTCGCTTCTGACTCTGTGTACTCACTGCCATTGCATGCGCCACTGTGGGGGCAGCACCTGCAAGCATAACACAAAAATCAACATTAAACCCGTAAAAGTACGAGACATCCCTGTTAAATCAGCAACAGTATAAAACTCCACTGTTAAATCTGTAAAAGTACAAAACATCACTGTCAAAGAATGCAAGCACAACACATAACTGTGATGTCAGTGAGACTTCCTTACCCCTTCCTCAGGCATAAGCTATTTCTTGGAGTTGAACATTACGGCTAACACCTTAAAACCCTTCGGCCACCCACTCCTGATATATTGCGCAAGAATTTTAAAGTAAATTGACCTGGGTGACCTTAAAATTGAGTCAAGGTCATCCAGTTCTTAAGATCTCATATACAGAACATTTATTAAAGAGAAAAAGTGCCTGTGGTGACCTTCAAATGAGGTCAAGGTCAGTGTCCTTCACACTTGACGAAGACCCTTACAACGGTGATTATCGGCAATGGGCAGCCTGACTATCTCTACCCTTCATCTTAGCAGCACAAGGACACCCTGTCTCACTTCCTGTTTGACCTGCATGGGTTCATGATCCTAGCATTTCTGGTTCTCCAGATGTTGCATGCAAGAAATTCACAGAGAATTGACCTAGGAGACCTTAAAATTGGGTCAAAGTCATTGCCCTTTGAACTCGATGTAAACCTCAAAAAAGGGTGATCAACTAAAACAGTTTCATGATCCCAGCTTTATCTGGTTCTTCTAAAATTGCAAGCAAAAAAGAAGGGACGCACAGACGCAGGCGATAGCAAAACTTCCCGGGCCTACATGGGTAAAAACTGTCATCTGCTAAACTATTCACTTACAAAGACATTAAAAATAACAGCACATAACTTGGTGATCTGTTTTTATGAAGCATTTCATTCATTTTCAAATTAATACTTATAATCAAGCTGAAAATAATCACGAGTCTTCACTGTGCATGCTTGTGACAAACCAAACACAGAACGTCCCTTTGTCAAGTATTAGAGAATCAGGTTTAAGCATGAAAACGTAAGCAGAATCACTCATATTGTCATCTCAAGTTGCTACACCAACAAAACCTGTCCAAACCAAATAATAGACATATTGATGTCAGTCAGCACAGTATTAATGACACGCCCACTCACATGCGAGGTCAACTTTGGTTCCCACATACAGTCCACAGCATCCTGTCCAGGAACCACTTCAGCTCCCTTGACTTTCATGTACTGAGGATCAACTACTCACTCACGGTAGACTTAATGCGATTCATAGTGAGGCTTACGTACAAATGACTCCAGCCAAAGACCACACATTGACCAGTGTAACCACTGTAACCATTTACTATGCTGGCGATATCCCTTTGAAAATCAGAAGAAGAGCTGTGCAGTTTATTTGCATATTTAATTCCCTATGTGGGATCTTGTAATACTGGTTAACAGTTAAACTAAACCTTGGTATGGGATAACCACTTAGGAGCCCGACCTATGCCAAAGCTGTTGACCACGGACCTGTTTTTTTGACAGGTCTCAAATACAATTTCCATTCAAACTGTTTTTGAATGGAAATTGTAGGTTGACTGTAAATTACTGTCAAAATTAATCAAAAACACTGCAGCAGACACCATCAGAGCACCAGCTAGGTTTGGTCACTTTAACTCTAACAGCGTCAAGTTTGGGACGGACTCAACAGCTTGTACACTGTACCCAAAGCATACCGAGGAAACCTGTTGACCTGGACTATTACATTCTACATAATTGTAGGCATTCTAATACTTGAATGAAAGTTTGTTTTTTTTTTGTTTAACAAGGAAAATAGATCTGGCACCCTTACTATAATTCAGAGCATTCTCTTTTAGTAGTGCGACTTCAGGCGCAGTTGGCATTGAAAGAGTTAACGGGAAAAAGGGGTGAAACAGCTGTCAGTGTGTGGACCATCAGCAACAATAGGAGACGTTCATATTTAACAGTGATCCTGCTCACTTCCCATGTTGCCGGGGTAACAGACTGTACATTTGTATTATATACTACATAAAGATCCACACATAACACCTTTTCAACCAAAATAGAGCCCATTTCAAATCAATTTAGGCATCCTTCATATTTCAAATATATGCAAATACATTTTCTTAACATAATTCTGTGTTCATGTTGTTTATTTTATTGAAAAAGTGCTTTTCACCATGCTAAATACATGGATCTGCCCTGATGCAGGTGGCTCCCTCTTATATGAATACACCCTATTAGAAACAAACAGCTCTTAACCCATGTAATGGGCAGCCTGACTATCTCTACCCTTCATCTTAGCAGCACAAGGACACCCTGTCTCACTTCCTGTTTGACCTGCATGGGTTCCTTGGCATGAAAACTATGGTCCATCAGCAGGCTGCTGACATGGAATTGCCACCAGTTTGTGCTATATAGCAGAACAATATGCTTATGAATATATTAAATTTTACCACTTTATACTGCCAATGGAAACCCATTAAAGATACTGCTGTGGTTCATTGGTGCATAATGGTATTATCCTAACATCAATGTGCAGAACATTATGGTAGTAAATAATTGCATTAATATACCATCTGTTGTATGCTGGATATTTATTATTTTCCTGCCTGGATGGCATTATTAGAGGAAATTTTAAAAAATTAATAAATAAATGACAAAATGAATGAATGAATGAATGAATGAATGAATAACAAAAACAGCAAGCTGTTAAGCACTGTTTGCATTTTTTATATTGTTTGTATTTATTTGTTTGGGGGCATCAACTTTATTCTGCCCGTATGAAATCATTACAAAGCAGAGAGCATGATACAACCAACTGTTACAAACACACAATGTATCTATGTGATAATCACATAAAAAGTTACATGTAACAAGTTGACGCTGACGCTGTCCATATCTCCAGCCCACATAATTTTAAAACAAAGATAACTGTATATTTGGTAGGTACATACTGGCATGTTTCTGATATTGTGCTTAAATGGGGATGATACGTTAACTGTACCTCTACCCTGGGTGTCATGGTAAACATATACTCAAGTAAATAAAAAATAACCTAAAAATTATGGCATGAGCAGAATGCTGGAATTTTACAAGGTTGATCAACTGTAAAAGTTAAGTGATCCTAGCTCACTTGTTTCTTCAGATATTGCACACAACAAATTCAAAGAAAACTGAATTGCTGCTGGTGACCTTGGAATTAGGTCAAGGTCACACAACTTCGAACTCGATGTAGACCCTAACAAGAGTGATCAACTGTGAAAATTTCATCATCCTATCATAGCCGGTTCTTAAGATATCGCGCGCAAGAAGTTTAGAGATAAATGACCCTGGTGACCTTGAAATGGGGTCAAGGTCACTCTCCTTCGAACTCGACGTGAACACTTATAAGGGTGACCAACTGTAAAAAATTCATGATCCTACCTTAATCTGTTCTTGAGATATCGCGCGCAAGAAATGTGGGACGGACGGACGCACAGATGGACGGACGGTCGTCATTACTATATCTCCCCCCCCCACTTCGTGGGCGGGATATAACAAGCTAGACTTTGTCAATTGATTTCACAGAACTCTTGAACAAGAAGCCCATGGGCTAAATCTTTTCTAACGTATAATCTAATCATCACCTAAAATTTACTTCCTGAAATGCCTTCCCTCCATGACCTTGAGAAATTAATCAAGGTTATCTATATTATGCAATATCAAACTTCCACATGATACATATTTATGGTACATTTGGTCTCATTCACCTTATTCCTTGTCAACAAATTGAACTAAATGTCATTTTCTAATGACCTTGAAAAACAGATTTAGGTCATACAAGCATTGGTTCATGGTGACGGAAAAAGTAGGTCATCAAGTAGACTTTTATGTACAACGTACTCAAGTGCAGTTTTGATCTGGAAGTCCAATTTTCTTGGCCAAGCTACACCCCCCACCCCCCAAAAAATCACCTCTTTCAACTTTCCAGTCCTGGCGACCAAAGAAAATACATTAAGGTCACTGATATCACATAACTAATTAGCATTGGACATGATTTATATATCCTATAAATAAGTTTGGCATGTCTAAATCAATTGTTTTCCAAGATATGGAAATTTTAAACTTTCAACGTATTTTAACTAACAATTTCCAAATTATAGGTGGCACCACTAGCACCAAAGTCAAATGAGATTTTTACCTCCTCCACAATGCCAGTAAATTCTATGAAGATCTATCCAAAACATAAAGTACTGGATTGGTCACAAGATTTTCATATACTTAATAAGTCCTGAAAATTGTATGGGGCTAACTCCAGAAACTGTGGACTATACCACATTCACAAGCAAAAAAACTTTATGCATGGACAGACAGAGACGAGTGATTGCATGACCTCTGCAACCTCTGGTCAGTGGGGCTAAAAACTATACCCCTCAGGATCTGTTTCGGCCAAAGTTAACTTGTTCTTCTTACACATGCTGATGGCCTACCCATTTTCCTGACGCAAGTATGATAATTCACTGGATGTGAACCAACTGAAACAACAGTTACATTCTGGAACATGGAAATCAACTATGCAGGTGCAGAATGACTGTTTATCAAGTGCATCAGCCCTGCACACAGGTGAACTTTTTACAGGACAGAAGCAAAGACCGCATCACCAAATTCCCTACAAGGATAACAGTTTAACTCTTTTAGTGCCACATTTTGGACTGAGTCAACAGCTTTCCTCGGTGAGCTTTGGGCCAGGTAACTACACGCATGCTGGCACTTGAATGAAAGGTCCTTTTAGGAGGAGCACATATCTTGCATTTTTATCATAATTCAGGGCAGTTCCTCCTTTGTACTTCCAACTTTTGTCACACTTGGCACTCAAAGAGTTTAATGTGTTAACCTTTTTACATAAAACTTACTTTGGCTAAGGGTTGATTCACCATCTGTCTGTCTGTCACTTCTGCAGTAACTTTGGACAATCATGTGTACCTACATGTTAGCTGGTCCAAATTTGCTGAGAAATGCTAATAAATCCCCAGCTCATATCAACAAATTTGACATTTTCTTGTTTTGTAAGGTACACAAAATATTTCATTATGAGAGAATCTGCAGCATGCATTTTTACTCCAACATTTCTACTGAGACAAAAGTAGATGTAACGCCACTCGGTTCAGAACACAAAGCTGACACACTGTGTTCGGGAATGTGCAATCTACTGTTCAATATGTAGCTAATAAATTATTGAAAAGCCGGTGACTCTTATCTCTGTAACCATTGAGTAGGTAGGAACAGACAAGCAAAGAGCCATAACCATAGATTATTGTGACTGGTATCTGTCCCTGTACATTCAGTCAGCTGATTAATCTTTCATTGACAGAGCCACAAAGGCACTCACCCCTGTCCCATTATGTCAGCTGACTGGCCTAGCCCATCATGTTTGCCAGTTGCATCAGTTGCAACCTATAGCACTGGTCACTGATTTTGGCACACATTCAGTTGATATTACATGGAAATTACATTGAATTCCCTATAAAAAGAACTTTCATGAAAGTACCAACATGTCCAGTGTAAATTCAGTGGTTTTTGCATTGCCAAGCAAGTCTTGCTCCATTTGCAGCTAAATTAACAAAGGCCCCCTCCTCTAATACCCCTCCTACCCTGCCTCCCCCCCCCCCCCCCACTTCCTTGGAACCCGAACGATCAAAAGTTAGACAAGCAAATTCTATATTTATCTATTTCATAGTATTTTACCTAAAATATTCAAAGTAAGTACAGTGGTGCCTTTAATTTAAGACCACAGAAATGAGAGTTCACTTCGCTTTTGTGACCACTTTTCTGATGGCAAAACAGTCTAGAGTCTTTGTGAATGTACCTCCAATTTAACCACTAAAGCGCTAATTTAAGATTGAGTCAGCAGCTTTCCTCGGGACACTGTCCCACGGAAAGCTGTTGACTAAGACTACTTTTTGCTCTAGACTAGGCTTGCTAGTATTTGAATGAAAGGTATCTTCATGAGGAATTTGACTCTTTTTACCATTATATGCTAACTGTAATGAGAAAACCACTATAGCAGTCATTAGCAATTTAAGGGTTAAGACCACCTGTTATATATGACACTTTTGGCTAACGTGTGAACTTGTACAGCAGGAACCAGTGTATCTAAAGTGGACAGCTTATTGCATTGTAATTTTGTGAGTGCTCAGTGCACCCACAAGGAGGAATATAGCACTCACAAGGTGTATAGCACTCATAAGGAGGAATATAGCACTCACGAGGAATATAGCACTCACGAGGAATATAGCACTCACTAGGAGGAATATTGCACTCACAAGGAGGAATATTGCACTCACAAGGTGTATAGCACTCACAAGAAGGAATATGGCACTCACAAGGAGCAATGTAGCTCTCACAAGGAGGAATATAGCTCTCACAAAGAGGAATATAGCCTCTCATTTCAACAACCAACGACCAACAGTCTCAACCTTCTTTTTTCACTTTCTATTGGAATCTTGTCACATGACTTGCCAGGCAATGCAAAAACCACTGACTCAGGTCTTTAGCATCCTAAGATGTATGTAGCTAAACTTGCCCAGTCAGCAAGTCACAGCCCCTTCAAGAAATGCTTATAATTTTGCGGGGTTAATTTGTTTTGGAAGCCTTATCAGGTGTAGAGGACTTTCATGAGGTAAATGTATCCCATCTAATCAGACCAGGGACTAAGTGGGAAGACAGGGCACCAGTAAATATGTATTTCTCCCCATATAATGCATATCTGCAAATTTGCAATTTGTCTCTAAATGACTCAAAGACCCCCAGGTGTTAATGACTCCATTAGCAGACATTATCCTAATCATACAAAATAAGAACTGAAATTTGGCTTCAAAACCACAAAATCACACTAATGTCCTACTTTCCCGACATAAACCATACAAAAAAAATATAACAGTAAATCAGCAGGACCTTTTTCAGACATTATATACCTTTTGGTCCATTTCGTTTGTTTTGTGTTGAGGTGATTAAGCGTTTTAACAGACTAAGACCATTTTGAATTCAAACTGGTTCATTGCGATTTCTACGAGATTAAAAATACATTAGGAAGGAAAACCTTCAACTTGCCAACACATCTTTCATTGTTTCTTGTCTATACAGACCTGTCACATTAACATGGCCACAGGGCATCGCTCTACATAATGTTCACCTTTGTCAAATTCTTCTCCAATTCTCTATTGCTCACTCTGAGTATTAATGACTGTTTCTGCATTGTCAATGGGTATAACTACATTGCAGGTATTGATGAGCATGGACATAAGACTGTCTTTAAGGCAAGGTTCAATACTACCCTGCGGCCAATTCCACACTTATATCAAATAACACCAGACAACTAGCAACAAAAACTTTTCATTACTGGATGTATGTGTGTACGTATAACATAACATCAACTGTGAAAGCAAATTTAAATAAAATGAATAAATCCAAATGCAGGAATCATTCAAATTAATCACCTGCTAATTTCACATAACACAGCACTCTTTACAGTAACATTCTGCTCAGAGACCCTGAAAAGACACTTAAGATTTTCAGTGCAGCTGTTGTGTGAAATGCACACGTCAACCTGTTCAGTGTTTAGTTGGACACTGGATCAGCAGTTTTCATCGTATGTTTTTGCTGTGGAGCCCAAACAATGCTGAGGAAAGCTGCACACAGGAAATCTCCACCTGCCTCCCTCCCCCTCCCCCCCCCCCAAAAAAATGCTGATATTCAAATGAAAACTCTTTTTTTTTTTTTTTTTTATAAGAGGAATCTGAATCGGAATCTGATTTAAAATATGGAGGATGAAGCATTAAATTGTGATTATTAGCAACATATTGCATTACTGTATGCCTCTGCCAGGTCGTTATAAACGCATGACTAGATATGGCATAATGGTTTTTGACGTCTTTTGATGGACACTTTCAAAATTAATTCTCCTTATAATTCAAATTAACCTTTTCAGGTTAAAACAACAGTAAATACAGGAAGAGTTATCGTCTGTATGGACTTCTCATGCATTTTTTCACCAGCCCACTTGAAGTTTTCAGGGGAGATAAGCACATGTTAACATTGAGAGGATGCCAGGAATTGATACCAATCCTGCAAAGTTGGTTATGACAGAGCCAGGAAAGCCTCCTTTATGCATGTAGATACTGTGGTCCCTGTCTTGAGAGACCACTCTAATGAGAGACCACCTGCCTTGAAAAAAACTTTTTCAGGATACTTTGCTTATTCCTTTTCTTGTTATTTATACCTCCTATGAAAGACCACCTGTCTTGCAAGACCACAATTCTGTTATCCCTACAGATGGCCTTTCAAGACTGGGTTCACTGCATAAAGAATACAGGTAACAGGGCTTATCAGGTACTCACAAATGTTTTGGGACATGAAATCACCCCATTTGACATCATCCCTCCCCCCAAAGTGCAACATTCCTTGACCTCTACCTCACCTCTATGTGGAATTTATAAGCCCTTGTGCACCCATACTGGTAATAACAACATGACCAAGGACTGACTAAACTCCTGTTCAAGTCAAACTTTGAAATAAGAAACTGTGGGTTGAGCCAAAATAGTTACTTTTCCGGTAAAATCAGGTGGCACTGAGCAGAGGCATATGTCATCAGAGTACATATACCTTAACCCTTTCAGTACCCACTAAGTTCAATAACTTGAAACAAACTGCGGTGAATTATGTTAAGAGTGCTTGATTCAGGTTCCTTGTGGAAAGACCTTTCATTTAAGTAGCACCAGTCCCTGTACTTACATAGAATATAATAATAATAGCCCAGGTCAACAGCTTTACTCATTATGCTATGGACACAATTTGTCTAAAGTGCACCAAGGAAAGCTGTTGACTCAGTCCAAAATATTGCACTGACAAAGTTCACTCTGTCAGTGCCCATCATGTGGAAAGTCGATCTACTGACGTCAGACAAGTCAGAATTATCATTAGGATCCCAGATTCGTTTTCCTTGTGAAAAGATCTTTCATTCAAGTACCAATATGCCTAAGGTTCCAGAGAGAAATTTGGCACTGATAGGGTTAACCCGTGGACTGCTTATTACCACAACAGTTACACTTATGTGAATTATCATCAGGATTCCCTGCCTTCAAATTCCTCATGTGAATGCTTCTTGTTTTTTCATTCAAGTAATGAATTGCTAATCTAAATTTCAGCCATTCCAGATACCGTGGTTTTCGCCAACAGCTTTCCATGATGCAAACTGGATGCAGTGGTGCATTGCACCAGGAGTGTACCAAGGAAATTTAAGCTGTTGACACTGTCTAGAAATCAGTATCTTAACTCATTCCATTCCAGTCTCTGATTTTTCTCTACATTTACCAAGATTTTAGACGACAATTGCATATTTAAATTCTTCATGAAAAGAGCTTTTGTTCAAGTACCAACATGCCTATAGTCTGAAGTCACTGGTTCTGGCACTGCCTGGCAAGTCATGCTGCAGCTGGTTTAGGTCTAAATATATTTACAGGTGGGTGTACCTGCTATATATGAGCAGCTGTCGACCAGCTTCCTGTGGCCACACATGGCAGGTAGTTGTCTTTCAGGACAGCTCAATGAAACAAGTCAACATGAGCAGTGATACTGCACGGCAACACAGGGGGAGTCCCACCACTGGATGCCAACACTATCTGTAGATCGTACAGTACACATATAAGGTCCCCATTTTATACGACAAGTTCAAAGGTCAAAAGGTACTGTTTGGGGTAAATTTTGTGAAATCAAAAGCACGGAAATGTAACTGATTAAAGAGCTATTTAGACAGCAGCGTTCTTAAGTGTAAACCCACATAATGCACTGAGGTGAAGTTCTGACTGGAATATTACTGACACGGTGTAAAGGTGAGCTGGACCATTTGGGCCCTTACCAATGATATAACCCTTTTGATGTTGGGCATATCTTCACAATGGCCACTTGTGCATTTCCTTACCCTGACCTTCCTGGAAAAGGCCAACCTAAGAGTATGATGGTAATAAAAAAATCATGTTATTGCATGTCCACCTGCCAACATATCTGTAAAGTGACCTTCATCTGTGTTGGACTCAAATATTTGTATCTTCTGTTTGTTAATGTTACCTTAGGCTACTCCTAATGTCTAAATCAAAACTAACACTTGTGGCTACAAGGTTACCATGTGTATGTGGCAGTTCATGTTTACCTGTGTATGAGTCATACAAACTCAATGGGATCAAATTCCACCCAAATAGAATTTTACAATCTCTCTATACTACAACTGAAACACAGTTTTTCAATGTCTCAAATGTCACCTTACTAAGCCTATAAGATCCACATTTAGTAAAACTTCAGGCCATTAGAAAATCTGCCGTAATAAGGCTAGCCCATTAAAATATCTGCTATAATTCAGTTGTGATTGTGGGTAATGTGTTGAAACATAATTAACTCTTTAAATGCCAAATTTTGGACTGAGTCAACAGTTTTTCTCGGCTGGCATTGAGTGCAATGTGCCCAATGTGTGCAGAGAAAAGCTGTTGACCTAGGATATTTTCTCTGGAACTATAGGCATGCTGGTATTTGAGTGAAAGGTCTTTTTACAAGGAATACAAATCCAAGATCCTCATGATAATTCAGACTAGTTTGACTTTAGTAGATTGACTTTAGACGTGATTGGCTCTGAAACAGTTAAGCCACCTATTGTCATATTCATGTAATAACCAGGCACAAAAAACACACGTTAGTGGTATAACTTTTATCCCATGTTAGCTCTCTATTTTAAATATTCAACATTTTCCACACTTTTATCTCAAAATCCAAAAGGTTTTAACTTTTTCAAGATTTTTGTCCTGAGACTATAATTCATTGTTTGAATTATGACATCCATGAAAATATGAGCATTAATTTTTTTTCAAACAATACAAGGTATCATTTTTAAGAGCATCACATCACAACTATGGTTTAAGTGTATTGTGGATACTATTTCAAAATAGATCCAATAAATCTATTGTCAAGTAATGCATTCTTGGACCTTCTGAACATCTGACGTTCAATTCAGGGATCGCTGGTACCAGTAAGCAGTTAGCCAAATGCTAATGTTTCTTAAATTTGGCTGAAGAAATGCTTAAATGGCTAATATGCTTTAAAATGAATTTTTTAAGGGAGTGACAGGATATATGTTAATTTTGTATATTTTCCCATTTTCGCTCGAGACTTTAAAGCTCTAGATCAACCCCTGTGATTCATAAGACCATCTGACACACTCTGACACACTCCACAAGGGCAGACGTACTGGTATTTGAATCAAAGGTCAGTTTACAAAGAATAGGAATCTAGTATTGTCGTCAATTCAGAGCACACACTTTCAACTAAATTGTACACGAAAGACCAATTAGTCCTTTCTTCATGACTGTAAGCACAACCTGCATAAATTTTCATCGATATTTTCATCTGGACATTTACAAGTAATACTCTCCTTGATTAATGCATGGAAGAATTATACCAAACATGTGGTGGGTTTCTATTAATATTGGGTCACTTAATCACTAAATGAAACTCTACATGGCTATCACTTATGCTAGAATCAGAAATGTAAGTTTCATATTTCTAACAGATTCAAACCCATATCTGTGCAATTTCTGCTTAAAATTAACATGTTACAAACAAATACTGAGTAATATACACAAACCAAAGAAAATGGGTGATCAACTCTGTAAATCTATAATCTTAGTATGTATAAACACCACAAATGGAAAAAGAGAATTAAAGACTCATTATTTACATTATTAACCATACCTATTATTGGTCCAGTAAGACAAAGACTTTACCGTATATTAAGCTTGAACAAAGATATTTTCATTGGACAGGTGAATTAATCAATTAAGCTTGATCCCAGACTTACATTTACGCTGAACCCAAATACAAAGATCCCTGATTGAATACATCTATGCTGGAGATGGTAACATACTCTTCATCTGGTCTCCATTAATGCTATTAAAATAGACATTAGAAGCCGGCCACAACAAAAGCCTGATAATCACCGAACATTGGTGTCAAACTTTTCCAGCTGCATTAAACGTGAATCGTTTGTGTAGCAGTTACAAAAAGTTTTGTCGTCTGTCACAATCTGTGTTCATCTGTTTGTACTCCTGGTGGCCATGTGACAAGACAGACAGTGGCACTTTGAACTGGGATAAAAGTCAACCAATAGAGAGACAGCCCCAGCGTCTTGTTGCCCCACAAGACTATCCAGGTAATCGGGAACGATTTTTGTGGCCATGTTGGGGTGCCATTGACTGAAGCATAATTATCACAGAGAATCAATCATTTATCCACTGAAAGTGCATTTCCCATCATGTGTAGGCATATCTTCTAATCCTGATACCAAATTAATTGCTTTCACAGAAGAGAAGAAAGATTAATGACTATGACCAAATAGGGGAGACTTTCCCGAACCTTAACTACACACAATTCTGGATGAATCTATTTTAATATACAGCAGAGAAATACCATGATTACCCTCTCCCCCCAGCCCACCCTTCACCCACCCCCACCCCTGGGGGGAGGGGGTTAGAGCAATCTACAATCATTTCACTGAATGACATGTATTGATGCAAATTTCACCATGGGGGAGGAAGACTGTCTGTTTTACATGTTCTGTTTGTTTTCCCACTAAAACAATGGCAATCTCTCGGGCTGCTACCACTGGCCGTCATTAAGAAGATAAACAAGTCATCATTGGGAGGCATCTGCCATTAATCACTGACTTCATGAACTTGAAATAACCCGTTATCTCCAGTACCCCATGATCTCTGTCAATTGTACACTGTTGTATATAATTTGTTACACCGCTTTTTTTACAATATATTTCATAAATGTTTCTATTCAATACACTAGAAAAGTGTCCATAAGGCACTGATACCCCCAAATAGCATTATTGATATGGAAATGGGTGTCATAACAAAACATGTTCATGTTGGACGTGGGGCAGACAATGGTCATTTCCACTAAATCTGGGGTGTTGCACAGACACGCAAACAGAGACACAGACAAACAAAATGTGTATATCTTCATAAACTGATTAATAATAATCATTAATATTAATAACTGTAGCTCAAACACTTTTGGAAATAGTCATGAGAAAGGTTTCATGTTGGATGTGGGTTGGACAAACACAGGCAAATCTATATGCGACTGCCCACCCCCACCCATGTACTGAGGGATATAAAAAAAAAAATGCTAAAAATTGTGAACATAGATTATTGTTACTTTCCCTCACTTTTGACTGGTGTCTGTGTCTGTGTGTATATCCTTCATTTAATGTTGGTCTGTAACAGTTACCAAGTTACCTACTGTTAACTGCTTTATTTTCACGCATATTAATTTTACATGGTTTTGGGATTTTTGACATTTCGTTGTAGTTTTAATGACACTGTTTTGGACATAATTTCTATTCACACAATGTTGAAATACTATTTCAGTGTTTTTATTTTCACAGTTTTATGCCATCAGCGAAAAAAGCAAAAATAAGCATACACTATTTCAGTGTTTTTATTTTCACAGTTTGATGCCATCAGCGAAAAAAGCAAAAATAAGCATACAACGAAATTAAAACAATTTACTGTGTAAAATACTGCACCTTTACTTTAAGGCTTCACAATCAGCTGGAAGATTGTGGTGACCATGAAAAAGCAAGCAGAAATATATACACAGGCATCCCTCAATCTGCCGCAAAAAGACCAG
Source organism: Hermodice carunculata (assembly GCA_964020975.1). Classification (NCBI taxonomy): domain Eukaryota; kingdom Metazoa; phylum Annelida; class Polychaeta; order Eunicida; family Amphinomidae; genus Hermodice; species Hermodice carunculata. The sequence continues at coordinate 3,483,201 of OZ026627.1, forward strand.
ACACGCAGCTCAGTCTTCAGGTTTATGGAAGAAGTTGCTGAAGCCAGGTGCCTAATATCCCTGGCCACCACTGATTATTTATGACCCAATGTATTTATGAGAACTAATTAGTCCCACTTGACTGAGGAAAAGGAATTCCATGTCTCGATCCTGTCAAGAACATTATAACTGTGTTTCTTCCAATTTTCTGTTGGCAGAAAAATAATGGCTTCCACTGGAGTGTCTTGTCATATTTATCCTACTGCCTATTTCTTGACCACATTTGTGAGTGTATCCCACAATTACACATTTTATACTGTAAATGGACTTGTTTTCATGTGTACCCACTTTCATGGTTTTTAAACCCCAGGCATTTAACTGAAATTTTAATTTCACTACTTTGGACATAGATCTTGTTCAAACCAAGTTTAAATACTATTTCATTATGTTCTTATTTTCATGGTTCTGTGCCATCAGAAAAATCAGCAAAAATAAAATACCCCAAAATGCAGTAAATTTTCAGTGGAGAGGCTGGCACACATCCTTAAGACTCCCTCATCTTACCATATATGGTAAATTGGTATCCTTAGGACTGCCTCACCATACCATATATGGTTAATTGTTATCCTTAGGACTGCCTCACCTTACCATATATGGTTAATTGGTATCCTTGGGACTGCCTCACCGTATACAGCAACTGTGTTATCCTTTTTTTAAGTGCCCCCCCCCCCCTCCCATTTCCATTAAAAAAGTTCTGAGATATTGGCAAATTATGCACAATTTACAATGATTTATCTGGTGTAACTGCTGAAATGTGTCAAATTTAGGACTACAATTGGAGCTCACTTTAATTTAATTTCCTAAGCACCCCTGGCATTTAAAAAGGATAAAACAGTAATTAATTTCACGCTACATCACTCAAGAATCAAGACTCATTTCTGTGTTCACAGAAATCTATTCCAATTTTCCCTAAAGAAGCCAGACTGTATCTAAGCAAGCAATCTAAAAATGCATGATTTTTAGCATATGTAATAGCAACAGAATGAAACTTTCTTTAATATCAAATTTGAATAAGAAATTCTCATTCAAATCCCATTAACTCTTTCAGTCCCACTCACCTCTAAAGTCCATCTACCAAAGCAAAACTAGTGTTAATTATCATTAGGATCTCGGATTCATATTCCTCGTAAAAAGACCTTTTATTTAAGTACAAGCATGCCTCTAGTTCCAGAGAAAATATCCCAGGTCAACAGCTTTTCTCGGCACACATTGGGCGCAATGCACACAGAGAAAAGCTGTTGACTCAGTCCAAAATTTGGCACTTAAAGAGTTAAATATATGAAAATACCAGACAAATTTGCAATCAGCTTACAACTAAAAGCAAGAACTGAAAGGCAAATTGGCCATGGGCTAAAATTGGAGTCACACATTGAAAAAGTGCTGCTTTCTGTCACAATAACAATCCCTCAAGAGCAGTTTTTGTCAGCTCAAAGTTTTAAAGGAGTGCAAGGGGTATTTTGTGATGTGAACTAACATTTTTTATTTTCTGTGAATTATGATTTACTTTTGTTTTATTTTCTGTGAACTGTGAATCGGTGAATGTTCCGTAAATTGTGATGATTATAAAATGTATTTTATGTGAAATGTGAAAGGGGCAAATTACCTTGCACGAAGTATGATGAGACACCCCATTTCCCCCTCTTTTAATGATCAAGTGCATTTATAGGTCTGCTTTGTGGGGAAATATCCAGGTTTTGTAACTGCTTTGGGCTTCATAATCAGCTCAGCCCCCATCATTGTCTTAAAAAAGAGCAAGGCAGCGGAGAAAAGAGACAGCAAATCTGACAACCTACTGTAACTAATGTAATGTGAAATTTTAACACCTTCTCCTTGGGGTGCAATCATCCTTTGATGTCAGGGTCCATGTTATATGTGGACCCCTTCCTCATTACCATGGCATTGAACAAGTTTCCTTTAAATAAAAGCTTGCATGTCACAAATTATTTGAGACAATAAGAAACTACAAACAGGCAGTATGTTCCAAAAATGTAACATCAGACTTATTTTAGACTGTTCACTGTATTTTAGTTGTAAAATACAATTATCACATAATTTCTGGGAATATTTTTTAAAAATCAGTTTGTATGTAAATTCATTGGCATGCTAAAATTAACTATTTCATATCAGTACAAAAAAAACGATATCAATATTCATTTTTTTATATAGTCAACATTCATTTTGGTATTTGATACTCACATTTTTTGGTTTCATCAAGCAAAATAAATATGACTTGAATCTTTGGCATTTTTACATGAAAATAATCAAAATCACCAGACACAGGTTGCAAGCCTATTGAAAAAGCCTAGACTTTAAAGTGTTAACTGAATCTCATTTGCCCAGACTTCAAAATATCGTTCTCTCCAATATGATTCCTGCCTGATACTGAAAAAGATTCTGCTGAAAAAAAAAAAAAAGAGAATTAAAATGACCATGCTACCCCATTTGCTAAATAAAACAATTTGCCTGGTCCATCTCGATTTGTTTGACTCTCCGGACACAAAGCTAACAAGATAAGGCTGTACTTTTACGCAAATTGATGCAGCTCAGCGAACATTCAAAGCTGTTTCTTGGAGGCATGGCTTAAATATGTTGCTAAATCCCTGGACAATTTTGGGTACAGAACAAAGAAATACCTGCATGCTTGCCAGGATTACACTGAGGACATGCCAGCCCTCACAATTCTATTTTCATGGGTAGCCTTATGTGTATTAACCCTTTCCCTCTTAAACCGGCCCAAACCGGCTAGTGGTCAAATGTAGTCTTCTTCAGTGTTTTCAATGAATTTCAAATGAAAAACAATTTTGACTGAGCATTGCAGATGAGCCCCAGCAAGATCACATGCCCCAGGTCAACAACTTCCCTTGGCATGAGTTGGTCACTTAGTGCCCAACTAATGCCAAGGAAAGTTGTTGATTCAAGTCTCAATTCAAGGGGGGGGGGGGAGAGAGGGTAAATAGACTGCATGTGACATCAATTCACAAAACAGAAACCCTGAGCAAAGAAACACTTTAGTTCTTATTTATAATCGACAAGAGGGCAGGTCAGATTAAGGAATAAGGTGAACCTTATCTCCCTCTTGGACCACTGTCAAATCCAATCCCATCATATTTCAGACACAGGTTATATATGCTATATATTATAATGTACAGTTAGACCTGTTAAACTGTTTAGACAGACCACCCCTACACTGCAGTCTCTCAAAAGGGGTACATGTATAAATAACATGACCAAGGGTAGTCAATGTATGGGCACAACAGACCTTAAAGACAGGTCCCTTGTAGGAATAAAGGAACAGCTGCAGCATCACGTAGCTATACATTCTTTCTCTCTTCTTTCTATCCTGGTAATCATGTCCACGTTAAATATATATTTCTCCTTATAAGTTTTAATAAGTACCCAGTAACATGATACACTTAGGGGTGGAAGAGAGGGATGCAAGGACAACTGTACATTTTTTAAAATACATAAATTGTTGACTTTTCTGCTTACCGAAATATATTGAAAACGTACGTATTTATAGTAATATTTACACGAGAAGCTGCATCAACATTGCATGAATAAGTTTTAGGCTCTGGACAAGTACTTGGTATACTAATGTGAAAATATCGATACTTTGGACTGGCCTCTAAGATACCAGTGCTTACAGGGAGTGCTGACATACAAAGCTCTGGATCAATGCTTTAGGCCAATGCTTGCTGCTACAAATGACAATGTCTACAGCTCCCAATCTGTCCATACATCTTTCACATTAATTTCTTGACAAATGCAAAGAATTTTCCTTGCTCAGACTTTCGGTCCTCACTGCCTAACTTGGGGCATCATACGTTTTGTCTTGATGTACTGAAAACTGCTTTATTTCTGCGTGTTTATAATTCCCTGGTTTTTGTAGTTTTGATGTTTCATTGTAGTTTTAATTTCACTATTTTGGACATAATTCCTATTCATACAATGTTTAAAAAAAACATTTCATGGTGTTTTTATCTTCACGGTTTTGTGCCATCAGCAAAACTAGCAAAAATAAGAATACAGCAAAATTAAAGCAATTTACAGTACTGACTATGCAGCAATAAGAAGAATGACACTTGTTTTTCCAGAAATGACAGCCCTTCTTTCTGTACAACTTGCTAAATCATTTTAGCTTGTCAGTAGCATACAGCATGGTATTGTCACCTTATTGACTGGAAATCAAATTTTGTATGGGTTCATCTTTGGTTCGTTGCTGCATTTCAATAATGTTAAACAATTGCACTAAGTCGTTTTCGCCCTCTTGCAAATCATTACTTGAAGTTTACCAGCTGGCTAATTTAGCAGATTTCAATGGCAGGAGATCGCTTGGCGTTCTTCCATTATCTTCGAAAACATAAAACAATTGTTGGGAATTGTCAAGTAGTCAAACGGAGTACTATCATGTCACATGACAGACGGTGGTCAAGATAATGGATGAAGCTCATCCGTCACAACCTCTGGACATTGGTCACTCAGTGGTCATCTAAGATGAACCCGACTTTAGACAGAGAAATCAAAAAGCACCTGTCACTGTGTGGTGATCAAAAGCCCTGTGGCTTTTGTCTGCTACATCCCTCCAGCAATAACATGCAAATATATAAACACATCATTAATTTGCAAAATCCTCAGAGAAGCCAAGACCACCATAGTCATTGGTCATTCACTGTCCACCCATCTTATTCTCCAACCAAATCTCAACTTCAAAGCTCCTTTTCCTCATAAATTGTCTCCAATTGTGGTGTAGATTTGGTTGACTTTACATCTGATCTGCCCATTGTAACTGAAACCTCCACTTTGGAGTAACCCGACACTGACCCTCATGTGGACTATCCCCCACCAGTGGCCACTCAAACATGGACTTGTGACCTCTTCAGCTGCCCAATTGGCAGGCAACAGAAAAATCAGCAAGTTTGGCGGACTATTTTGGCTTTGCCCACCTGTCGTCTCATAAAGCTCTTCATGCATTTTCATGAGCAATCGTTGGATGTCATGTCACTTTAATTAATGTTCTATTGGTGTCCATGTCAATATAGTACAACTATTACCCTTTGCTTTAATTAATTGCCACATGGCAATGGTACAAAGATAATAGTCAGATCAAACAAAACAACATATATGTATACATTTAATAATATTTAGTTATGGTAAACAGATAATTTTACAGCTAGAGTTTTATAATTTGTACTTGTATTTCTAGACAGTTACGTAAGAAAATCCCACCCTGTAGATACACAGAGTTCTGAGTCCTTCTTTGGTATAACTATATTTTTCTTTGTTCTGTAAAAACTAAATTGTGCATAAAAAAAGCAAATATAAGACTTGCCTATCATTTAAATTGATCTCAGCTTACATGTTTTGTTTATTCAATTTCCAAAGAAAAAATTATTACCTGTGTATAAATTTTTAATATACCTGTAGATGAGTATTTTCATTTCAACCTAGCCCCTTGAAACTGTTCTGTCAAATACAGACAAAACTATGACACAAAAGCTGTCTTTTAGTTTAGTGCTACTGACAAAGGGTCTAGCTTGTTAGGATCATCAGTGATTGCGGATACAAATTCACAACGGACACCCTTCTGTTTATGTACCAACACTGCCTCTACTTTAAGAGATAAGAATGTACAAGTCAACAGGTTGTCTCACTGTTGTATATATAAGCTTACTGTCTCTTACTCAAATAATGAAGAAAAGGGTCTTGTTAATCAATTCATAGTTTTCCAGCTGTCTCCTCCCAGCCCTATACAATTAATGACTTGGTATGTAAAGCTTTCCCATCAAAGTGGTCTACAGAGACCAAAGTGGTCTACAGAGACCAAAGTGGTCTACAGAGACCGGTTGTTTCTAATGTCCTGTGGACCATCATTTCCAATGTCCTGTTGGCCGGTCATTCCCAATGCCCTATGGACCGGTCATTTCCAATGTCCTGTGGACTGGCCATTTCCAATATCCTGTGGCTCAGTTCTTTACAATGTCCTGTGGACCGGTCATTTCCAATGTCCTGTGGGCCGATCATTTCCAATGCCCTGTGGACCGGTCATTTCCAATGTCCTGTGGACTGGCCATTTCCAATGTCCTATGGCTCAGTTCTTTATAATGTCCTGTGAACCGGTCATTTCCAATGTCCTGTGGACCGGTTATTTCCAATGTCCTCTGCTTCATGCACTTTATTCGACGTTGACCTTTGGCATAATATTTTCAATGAAAATTTCCAGGAAGACTTCCAAGAATAACAGGCCAGTCCTCTACAGCTTTCATGCTAAGCCTAGGCTGACAAAAGCCACTGACTCAGTCCAATATCACATTTTACCCATTACTGATGTAAATGTCTTTGACAAAAATGTTACCAACCACATGAGTGCAAAACAAAATTTCAACCCTCTTTCTGACTTTTCCTTTATGATCTGAACACATTCTGGTCTTTTATTTATACAAACACTATTCATTTATGTGATTAAACGAAGCAGAATATGTCCTCAAGTTGGGCCACTACCCCGTGTTTCCTCGTCATTTGAGCAACAAGCCATCACACACTGTCAACAAGTAAGCTATACACATAAAACTACTGATGTCCCATTAAGAGCTCTCTTATTTCTTTTATGGTTGTTTTATAGGTGCACAGGCTCAGTGCAGTAATGCCACTAATGACCATAGCTCAATTATTTGTCACCTTTATGTCTAGTAATTTGTTCTGATTTGATAAGAACCATTTAGTATCATTCAACTGACACATGATGAACCCATGTGTAGGTCTTAAAGAAGTGAAGAGGCTGGCTGATAGAACTGATCACCACCAAGAGCCACCTCTCGATTTTTATTTCACTTTCCCTCTTTCCTTTAAATTCTATTTTACTGCGTGTCTACAAGGGTTTTTTATTATCATTATTGTTTTGTCCATTTGTTTTATTTCTATTTCACTATAACTCTATCCCTTTTATTTCTATTTCATTTTCATTCTTTTTACTTCCATTAAACGCCTGTTAATTCTTTTCATTTCCATTTCACTGTCTGCTCATTATTTTCACTTCTATTTCAATATCCATCATTTATCTTCTTTCACTCTGAGTCCATTTTATTTCTTTTCATTTCATGATCTATCAATTCTTTCTATTTCTATTTCACTGTCTGTCCATTCTGCTTCATAATTTCATCTGTCCATATTTCATTTCCATTTCAATATCTGTCAATTCCTTTTATTTTAATTTCACTACATATCTGTCCATTCTTCTTTTCCCATTTCATGTCATAACAAGAGAATTTTTCCCCATTCTATTATAAACCTACTCCTTTCATTTCTCCTTCAATATGTGTATAATAAATCAGTTTTGATGGATACGCAAAGCTTTCAAAATATTTGTCAGCCCCATTAGTTTTTTGACCCAGTGCAGAACTTTATTTTTCTAAAACAGTGAAGAATATAGAACAAAAATTTTGAAAATAAACCAAATCATAACTCACCGTAGAGTGATTTTATTTTGCAAGTTCTTTAAACAGATTAATAAATAATTTTGAAAGTACTTCAGAGGGAAAAGATTTGTCTTGTAAAATATTATTATATTTGTCAGTGTCAAAAAGTATTTTTAGAGCAAAAGCTGGATCATCAAAATAAAATAAACAAATATTTTAGGTACAGTATCAGAAGCACAATCAAGCTGATCCTCAGAAGAAAAGCAAGTCCCTAGGTCTTTATCTTGCATATATGTTTTTCCAAGAGAATAATCAACAATTTTTTACAGTAATTCCAGAAGGACAATTTACAAATATTATAAAGTATTATTTTATTGGCCAGTATCGAAACTATTTTCTCAAGGTGAAAGCCCAGTAAAATAAAATAAATATTTTAGATATTGTACAGGATGCACACTAACACTGATCCTCCAGGCGAGAGCAACAGTGGCTACACACAATCACATCTGGTGTTTACAGACGCTGAAAGTCTCACATATCTATTGTAACAGCAATGGTCTTGCCACACGCCTGCATTGTCTGTTCTTGTGGGTTGGAACAAGAAAAACGGCACCTGTCTAAACGTGTGTCCTATCTGAAATCCCTTTATTACTGTTATAGCTTTGACCAGTCTGTAGCACATCTTGAAGGTATGTCTATGTTTGCGTTCCTTTGCATGTAGTGATCGACTTCTCGTGTGCGTGTTCTTTCTTCCCAGACACAGCTAAATGACAAGATAAACACGGGTCTCGTGCGACAGCTCTTTAAAATGTTAGTATTGACAATGATTTCTTTTCAAGCATAAACTACAATAAAAGCAGTTCTAGATGGCAGCTCATTAATAAAACCTGATAGTCAAGACCCCCTGGTTGTGTCCAGACACTCACTTTTTTTCCTCGACACTCTGGGGATTCTATTCCCCACTCTCCTCCAACACTGGGCAACTTTCTGCACTGAAGCAGCACCCACAAAGTCTTTATGTGAACCCACTTATAAATATGGCAGGGTAACACCTTAATTATGTGTACAAAATTCATGTCAGCGTCTTCCTTTTCATATGGTTTGACAAAGCCACAATGGACATTCCAGCCTTAGCACTTGACTTTGTACTTCAATATACTGTACATTATCACACCTACAGAACACGTACTTTTCTCCTTCACACACACAACAGTAACCGTCGTGCCGCTGACTTCCCCCGACTTCTCTGACTTCTTTGCACATAACTCTTGCTCACTCTGTAGGGCTATGTTTGTAACATTACCACGCAAAAACGCAGAAATAAAATTAAAATATAACAAAAGGAAAAGTTTACTCCGCACTTTCTTTTAAATGAAGGCTCACTTTAAAATATCTTTCACCTTCAGAAATATAAAAATGAACAAGAGCAACAAGTGTATGAAAATATACACACGAGTTAAAACACACAATCTTGAGAAAATCATTAAAATATAATTTGTGACATAACCTCCCCAGCCTTAATTTTCATCCCATCTTGTTCTGTATCCAGTCTTTATTCTTGTCAGTAATTATTCTAAAAATAACAAAAGGCGTCACATTTACCGCAACTTATTTGTTTGATATGATGCTGAAAAGCTACATGCAGATCATTTCAGTACAACACACACAACCCCCATTTTGGTCCTTTTCTTTCAAGGGGGCATTTCCAATTTTAAAATTCGCCAACTGACAAAAAGCAGACTAGGAAAACTGGTTCAAAGTGGGGTACAGCCAGAATATGACAGAAATAGAAGGCCCAATCAAGACATGAAAATTGAAATAATAATAATGTCTGCACCTGCCCGGGTCATGACCTCTCAAGCCACCAAATACTCTTACATCATTTTTGCCTCTCTGCACTCGACAGCAAGACTTCAAAGCAGCTGACAAGTTTCAAATTTTGTTTTCAGGTGAAAACACCGAACAGCAAGCATAATAAAACTCTCCATTATAATAGTAGCCAATATTCTTGGGAATGCGTGCTAGTTAGTGACATAATATCTCACACCTTTTCTTGGAGCAAAAGTGACCACAACGTGACACCTAAACAAACAAACAAAACAAAATATGTCATGATGCTGATGAGTTGATTACACATGACGACAGGTGACAACTCTCTTGTCTTCAGGCTTGGCATTTGCTGTCCTGCAGGCCTCCTTGGTGAACTTTACTGACCGTTTCTTCCACAGAATACCTGGAGTATTGCATAATATTTGACCCCTGTAACTGACCAATGGTCAGCCCATATGTCCACCTGCAGGTGGCAGCACTGAAAACAGCTCTCTCTATTTTCTTTTGGGGGTGGGGGTGGGGGGGGAGACATGTGGATAACATTCTCGCCAATTTGCAACAGATTTGTGCAGGTATCTGTCTGAAAAATACTTGATTATAATTTAGAAGGCAGCTGCCCAAAGATTGCCAAGGTACATACACTACCTGTGATCCTGTCAGTGATATTTTTTCATTTACTTTAGTAAAATTGATCAGCTACTTCATTTTAATTTAATGTCGTTTTCATGGCATCTTTCAGCTCTTCCATTGCCAGGCATGTGGAATTTTTCATATCTTTAAACACTTGGCTGATAAGTTGTCAGTTATTGTGATACATGTACAGTAATCTTTCCTCAACTCTTACTCAAAAATCCACAGCAGCAAATATTCAGATCCTGTACAAGGCTTCTCATGTCCAGTTTAGCTTCGGTAACCACTGAAGCATTATATTCCAGAAAACAGGATGTTTTCAAACACAAATATATTGCGAAAATTTGCTGCACCACCTAAACACAGCAATTCAAACTTCCTAATGAAATGGGTCATTCAAACCTTCTTCATGAAATTTGTCATGTTATCATTTTTATTTCATGAATCACATGTAAAAGTAAGTAATATACTGTTCCTTTCTTTTATTCCCTATTTGCAACCTTGTCTTGAGTGAGGAAACCTGCAATTGACATGGATGAAAGTTGACGTTTAAAAAAAAAAATTCAGGGAAAAAATAAACTATAAGTTGGTATTTTGTACTGAAATTTGGATGTTTTAGACTGTTTCCAATCCAAACAAAATGTCAAAAGCAAAACAAAACAAAAACAAAAGAGAAAACATGAAAAAGAAAGAAAGAAAAAACATGAAAAAGAAAAAAATAAATAAAAAGGGAATCACTGAAAACTGAAATGGTTCAGCCATGAATCAGGCAAACTGCAATGATTTCTTCTCTTTGATACAGATGGAGTACTAGGTGGGCAAACTGTGGCAATTTCACAAACATTGCGACATAAGGAACACAGAGAATTACTGTACAACATACTGTTACAAATTTGCAACATTGATGAAAAACAGTATCAATTTGCTACAAAGTACACCCATATGCCACACATTGTGCAGCACTTCTCTCAAATACACATGTGGTTGAGACGGTGCCAAAATGGCACTGCTCTGACCTGGCTACAGTGTGTGTGCAGGCCAAACTGCAATTGGTCACCTGTAGTGGGTCATCATCTTGTGTCTGGGCTCAGGTTCTGTTATACAAGAGACATTGCATGCCACTCTGTGCATCTGTCATGCCTCAACTGGCCCCACATCATTCACCCCCAGTGTATCACCCTATGATGACAGAGGCCAGCTCACTTCAGTAGTCACACACTAACGTATCTACTGTGGTAACAGATTCATATTTGTCACAGTTTTATTCCAGTGTTACAATGCGCTCTACATGTCAAGGCATAACAAATAATCTGCCTCTTTTTTTCCTGCAATCACCCTGCACCCACACACAAAAGATCCTTTTTTTATAAAGCCTGATTACAAGCAATTTATATGCATTTATGGGTAGCAACTTTTTTTGTGTGTGCATTGCTCAGGTACTAGCCACGAAGAAAGAGCAATCTGCTTCATAGAATTATGTTTGAAATTGTGTTCTAAGATAACATCTTCATTTTTGTTTTCTTTTTACCCAGTCATATTCCAGGCTGAAGCAAACATCTGCAGCTGCCATCCCGGGTCATCCCGGGTCTTCCCATTCCTGCTTCCCTCTCCTCAAGGAAGTTTATGGTGTACAATCAGCTTCCCTCCTGATACTACTAATTAAACACTGACCGGATACCGGATAATTTATAAGGCCAGCCCTCCTGTCTGTGTCTAACATTAATAAAGAATGATTTACAGGGCCATGACTCTACAACACAATTTATTTTACTTTCAACAGGTCCTTCAACGCATGTACGACTTGACTCTGTTTTGTGGAATGCTTTACTGATGTGAACTGTCTAACTGATATAACGTCACATTTTCATTATCTAATTATGTACATATATATATATATTAAATGGAAATAAATCATTCTACCACATTTTGCCAGGAAAGTGGAGTTATTACAGATATATGTTAATTATTAATTATTACACTTTCTTCTCTTTTTTCCTCTCTCCCTCTTGAAGACATGGTTCTTACAACCATAATAAGAACCATCACGTCAGTATCCCATCTAACTAGATGTCTCCAAATAAAAGCAATTCCTGGCAGAAAGCCTCCCCATACCCATACCCTCTTGTTTTTGGCATCCTTTATCTACACCAGAAGCACAAATATGCATTATTTTTTAAAAAGTGATGCATTTCGTTTTTGAACAGCCACATGAACTCTGGGTTAAGTTTTTTAAAGATATGCTCTTGTTAGTAAAATTTGCACCCTGAACCAAGTTATTCACTGAACTCACAATAATGCAAATCTCTCAATGTTTTTAGTTATAAAGAAAACTGTGTTTTTGAAAAGTAGGTCAGAAGCATCTTGGATCCCACACTGGACATGGAAATTCTGTGGTCACCAAATATGGTCCAACCAGCCAAAGAAAGAAAATGAACGGGTGGGAACTCTACTTTAGAGAGTGGAATATACAAGCTTCTGAGTATCATTAAAATGGGGGGGGGGGGATGCTAATTGTACAAAAACCAAAATGTTTGGGCTCATATACTTTGACACATTTCAAAAAAAAAAAATAATCAGCAATCTATTTCAATTTTATTTTTTGTCCACAGAATGGAGACCAGGTCTGGAACCAACAATCTCCAAACCAACCAACTCATTGTGCATTTTACAGTGAAATCTGAAATATTTTTTTAACAAATTATTGTCATTCTTTAGAATTATTTTTACAGAGTGACTTTCCAGCCCAAAATGAACACTTACAGCTACCCTCCTTGCCCTCCCATTCCGGCTTCCCTCTCATCTACGACCACAACGTCAATATCTTGCTAGATATTGAAGCTGTGTTTCTTATCATGTTTAACTCATTCCATTCTATGGTGATAGGCATTGGTCAGTGGTTCTGGCACTGCCTGGCAAGTCATACTGCAGCTGCTGCAAGCTGCAGCACGACTTCCCAAGCAGTGCCAGAACCACTGACTGCAGGCATGTTGGTATTTGAATGAAAGCTCTTTTCATGAAGAATTTAAATATGCAACTGTCCTCTTAAATCCCGGTAAATATATTGAAAAATCAGGGACTGGTATGGACAGAGTTAACATGTAATGTGCTTGCATTTACCTGAACTTACTTTCCTTGTTAACTCCTGTGTGAGTTCCAATCTTTCAACACAAGTCTTATTTAAACTGGGCACCACAGCTCCTGAATTTAAATCATATCACTAGTGTCCACCCCACACCCCACCCCTACCTCCACCCCCCACCTGGTTTATTTTCTTGTGTGGCAACTGGTGGACACACATGGTCTCTTTGAAGATTTCGTACCACAAGTCACATATTTGTCACCTGGCATCCATTTACGCCACATGTCGGGACATGCAAACAGGCTGCTCGATGTATTGGCTCCCTTTATGGGGGAACAGAGTTTCCTTTTCACCATCACAATCTCCTTGATCAATAATAATGTGAAGCCAAAGAAGTGTGCAAAGACCCCTAGGGTGACCTATGGTTCACCCTCTGCAAACATTAAAGCACAGCTAAATTTGTATTTCCAAATATTGACTCTGTTTCCATATAAAGACAGGTGTTACTCTGCGCGCAAATTTCCACATCATCAGCCTGTTCTCCTTTAATTCACAGGGTCAACAGCTTTCCTGGACATCGTAACCAAAGTCAAGGGATGCTGTTGAACTGGGGTATGTTATTTTGATGGGTCTCACCTAAAATTTTCATGCAAATTGTTTTCTGTTATTGTTAAAATTATTCAAAAACATTTAAGCAGAAAATACAGGACTACCAAACAAATTTGGTAGGATCATCATCATCATCATCATCATTGTCAAGGAAAAGATACTGAAGCTGTACCTAATTACTATTTCCATATCAATGGACTGGTGCAGGTAATTTTAGGAATATGTATCCTTCTTAAAAAATATTTTACCTCAATAGTGCTGAAATGTATTCACACTACCTATAAAACACTATTCATTTTATTTCCACCTGTGCCTATACAGCATTGTAAATAATAAACATGATTAATTAGAAAAAAATTCACTTATTTTCTTACAAAGATTAGTATCTACAAAAATTGTGTATTTTCTTTGGAGTATGAAATACTTGAATGATTAGTGTTAGTTTTAATTATTGACATATTGTGCCTTTTGATAGCCATAGGAAGTTTTGAATGGCAGAAAAAGTTGTACATGTACATGCTAATGCAGTCAAAACATTTTGACAGTAAATGTGACAGTTTCCGTGTATTTATGTTTAGTCAATTAAGGGACTTCAGTAACACACGAAAGAAAAAGCCTGTACGTCAACACGTAACTGTGGAATAACTTTTTTGTTTCTTTTTTTTTTTTTTTTTTATATTTTAATGCAAGTTTTGAAGATGGCTCACAGTTGGACGCTTGGGATGTGCAGCTCTCATCTATCAGTGACAGAGTCAGGTGTTCATCCTCTGTAAGCCCCGCCCCCTATGACATCACACCCTGTACGTTTTGACGCATCCCTGTCATGTGCTGTAACTTCATCCTTTGCCTGATCCATGCTCAGCCACGGGGAGGGGGGGTGTCTTACCCCCCCCCCCCACTGGGGTTCACAGGGGGGTTACTGTGACAGCAAACCAACGGTCATCTAATGAAATCATCCAGCGGTCACTCTCACTGCAGACATTCTTGGTCGCCCTTCTCTAACCTGTTTGGCCAGCGGTCAACTCCTGACTGCTCCCACAATGGACTCAGATACAATAGACTAGCTGCAAATAACTCCACACACTGCTATTTTGTCACACTCCCTTGCATCACGGTAATCTGACCTGCCTAAAAATTCTGTCTTTATGATGCTCTGTTTTCTAGTCAAACGAAAGTTTCTTCTTGTGTCCACTAACATGTATGTATAAATAACAATGACTATCATTTGGCTTTATTTAGTTTACAAATGCCAACTTCTGATTATATACTGCTCTGGTAAGTCACCCCTTTAAAACTTTCCCTTGTCCTATTTGAAAAAGCCTCAAAGCTGTTCACAAAGCATGGTTCAATTTTTCTTCAGTGAACTGAGAAACGATTATAACATTACATCACTGACACTGAGTTGTGCTAGATCGCACTCATACCCAGCCACGTTAAATTCACACAGTGAAGACCACATTGAAGTCATTTGATTTTTTGCTTTCATCAAGGCTTCATAAACCTGCTCAACCCTTTTAGTGCCAAATTTTGGACTGAATCAACAGCTTTTCTCGGCGCGTATTGGACACACTGCGTCCAATACGCGCCAAGAAAAGTTGATGACCGGAGATATTTTCTCTGGAACTATTGACATCCTGGCACTTGAATGAAAGGTCTTTTCACGAGGAACATGAATCTGGGATCCTAATGATAATTCAGACTGGTTTGACATAAGTAGATCACCTTAAGATATGACTGGCACTGAAAGAGTTAAGAATAGCAGCCCAAAGGGACAATCTATTTGTATATAACTGAAATCAAGATCTGTTTGTCCTGGGACGTTAGCTTGTACGCCACAAACAACGTTATGTTTTATAAGGAATGCAACATGTACAATGCAGACAGTCTGAGCATATTCCTTGTGAAATGAACACATTCATCACCCAGCAAACATATCCATCAAATCTCTGTATGTCAATTTTAAACGCACACAAGGCTGTTTCCACCCATACATATCAAAGCAAAGGCTGTCCAGAAGGGGTGTGTTGAGGGGGCGTATACCCCATGGTTGACGTTTCAGCCTTGCAGGTCTAGGCTATGAGAACTAGCCCCTCCGTGAGTCCCTGTCATGGCCATGCCAACCCGGCTGATTGATTACTATATAGCCTGATGTCTGTATTCACTGGCAATGGTAATGTGGCCTTTCCCTTGAGACTTTGCATGCAACACTTATTTCATATTATTTACAGAGGCGCCCAACCCAGAATAAATGTACATCTCTTTAAACATCACTTTTATCAGTTTGAGATCATGTGTCAAAAAGCTACAGCATCCCATTTACAGTGGCTAAGTATCTACCCTATAATATATTGTGTGAGTGTGTAATGAAGGAATAATAGGTATGACCTGCCGTCTATATTAAGAGATAAAAATAATTAAATAGGATGCAAACTTTCATGGTTGCATTTTATTAGGCTGGTTAAATATAAACTTACATAACTACAATTGAACAAACATTATTTCATCACCTCCATGAAAACAGTATGTTTTGTTGCTCCTTCATTTTAATATTACAGAAATATAAATATTAATGTCTTCACATTACATTTTATTACGCAGGAGCATACCTGGCTCAGACCACACAGAAGCAGTCCTCTGTACATGCCTTTTATTGCTTATTGACACACGACAAATCATATCCTCCCCATGTGAGAATGGACCAAAGAGATTCTCCCCTATTTGACACAATTTATTTACACAGTGTATTGGAGGACTGAGGCTATGAAGCTTGATTTTCGCAAGATAATGGTAAAATAGACTTTAGTGCAGGGCCGGTGACCACAATTCCCACCAACCACTCCCAATAAAGAAGCCACACAGTAGTGTCCTCATCAAGCTCACTTCATTTGCTCCCAGATATGACTACTTTTTTTCCCCATGCCACAAACCATCAAATCGAAATTACATCACGGTCGCATCAGCATGTCTAGCCTTGTGAGTAATCAATATTAACCAGCTGGCCCTGTTCTACCTGCAAATTTCCGATCGATGATCAAATTTTTCGTCTGATAGCCCACGGTAACCATTTCAAAATGCAGCAAGTTGAAGCAAGAGACAAGCAGCTGATGAAAGCACAGATATCACTCGCTCACGAGACGGAACCCTTCATCGCCAACTGTGCCTCTTTCAGCAATCGCTGACCAGACGAGCTTCCATCAAGCATCCTTTCACTATCCCCCGCACCTATGGCTTTTCCCAAGCAGGTCCTTGTCTAGAAATTTCAGTACTGACTGCTAATAATAGATAATGCTTGGTTCTCCAGACGGCTACTTCCGCCAGAGTGGTCAGTGGCACTTTCCAGTGGTCACGCTAAGCCCTGCAGCCTGTGTGACAAGAGCATGTCGCCCTCTTTCACAGGGAGATGACCCTTCCTGGAGTGGATACCAGACTCCAGCTTCACCAGGAACTTGGGAAAAGCCTGGGCACTAGGGTCCAAGACATATCTATTTTCATCAAAATTAAAAAAAAAAATAATAATAATAATATCTAGTGCTATAATATCACCAGAGTAACTTATCTCAACATGTACAGTTTACCAATAAAAACTGTTAATATATTGTATCCTGTTATGGAATTAAAAAATGCCCGAAGCCTGACCGGCAGTGGAGGCTGTAAAGCTTCACCTGCCAGCATTGGCTACAATGTATCTACAATGTATCTTTATTCCATGAATAAACAAGACCCAGCCCCCTGGGACGCCGCCTCTTATTTGTCTCTATGAGCCCAGAATACTGCAGTCAGCCATGCCTTTGTTCTACTGTCCACCTCTCCGGCCAGCACTGACCGCTGGGTAGCCCCCCTTGACTGTCCATGGAACCCCCACCCAATATTTCACACCTGCAGTATGGCACCCTACTGAAAGCATGACCGACTCCCTCCTGCCAAAACTTCGTTTTCCTTTTCTTAATTAAGGATTTAATGAGATTCTCTGCGTGTAAGTTTTCACAGCATAATAATAATTATTATCATTACTTTCAATATCAATCGCAATTAAAATTGAATATAAAGTAATGCCTCTCCTTGTGTTGAATTCAAACAGTGCTTTAAGCAGACAACTGCTCTCTATTTACATTGGGATAAAAATATCGCAGCTGCTCGTAGATATTACAGAAATTTAATCTACAAGTCAAACATTTATGTCCTTTGATATAAAGCCAAGTCTACATTTCACAACATAATACCACTGGGTTATAAGACACCAAGTACTGCCACAACTATTTAATTGATATAAAATATTTTCAAACATTACTTCCATTTCAAGACATTCAGTGACATTCACTGAGCTTTTCTTTGGCTCAGTGTGTAAAAAGGACCCTTTCCAGGGTCAGAATTTCGCAAAATTTTGCGAGAATCTATTTGGATTTTTGTCCATTAGTTTTCGTTTTAAAGAAAGACAAGTTTAGGACAATCTTTACGAGAATGGATTTTTAGATTCTCTACCGAAATTCTGGCCCTGCTTTCATATACATGCCTTCAACTAAGAGTGCCTCTATCACATACAATAGAAAAATATCTACAAAAATTGAATTTATGGAGAATTTGCCAGGTATTGCCTCCAAAGAGGACCAAGATCCATCTTATCTCTATTACACTGAAGTTAAGAAAACAGGGAGATTGGTCTTTTTACCAAGCAATGCAAGGAGTCGATACTGGTCAACCTGTTGTACATGTTGAGGCAATACAGCTTGACTGTCAATTGCCAATCAGACTGGTTCAGTCAGCATTGACAGCTTCCTCTGGACTCCGCCTTAACTCTTTTCAGTGCCCATCACATCTAAAGTCAATCTCCTTAAGTCAGACCAGTCGGAATTATCATTAGGATCCCAGATTCATACTCCTCGTAAAAAGACATTTCATTCAAGTACCAGCAAGCTGAAAGTTCCAGACAGAATAGCCCAGGTCAACGGATTTTCTCAGCCCGAACTGCACCCAATGCGCACCAAGAAAAGCTGTTGACTCAGTCCAAAATTTTTCACTGAAAGAGTTAATTTTAATTCCCAGTTGCTACTGCTATAACCACCAGTTATTTTCACTGTCTGTTCCCACTGCTTGGTCTGTCCTTTGTAATTTAAACACTCATTTGTTCCTCCTCCTGCAGACCCCAGTCAATTTTAATTCTTTTAGTGATTATTACCTAAATAGAATTTTGATCACTTTAACTCTTTCCATACTATGGTCACAGGCCTTGGTCAGTGCCAGAACCACTGACCAAAGACTATAAGCATGTTGGTACTTGAACGAAAGCTCTTTTCATGAAGAATTTAAATATGCAATTGCCATTTTAAATCTAGGTAAATATACGGAAAAATCAGGGACTGAGTTAAAGTCACAGCCGCTATTATAGTATACAAAGTCAATACCAGTGTTTGTCCACATATACACTGTGTTAGATACATTGTATTACATGAAGAACAAGAAATAAAAAGTATCTTTTGATGAAAGACAACAGACACAGGTGATCCTTTGCAAATGTTTCAAATTACACTGGTTTCTTTTTTGGTTTTACATGGCTTGCTCTATACATTGATGCCCACATACAAATCAAGATACTGATGCCCACATACATCCCAGGATACTGATGCCCACATATTTCCCAGGATAATAATACCACATACATCTCAGCACAGTGATACCACATCCAAGCTAGGATACTGATGTAGGGTTTTCATTTTAAATCAAAGTATAATGCAGAAGAGTAAAAAGTAGGTGGTGCAAATATAGTATCAATTTTATGGCATTTTGTTCAAAGTTAGAAATGCAAAGGCAAAATTAGTATTGTACTTTTTGGCATTTTGTTACAGGTAGAGTATTCAGGAAGCCTTCCCGATGAGCAAATGAGCCTTCTGAGTGTTTGTCTTGACAAAACCCTGACCATGAAAAGTCCTTGTTATGGAAGCTTTTTTCATAGGCTCTACTTTCAAGATGGCCATGTTCACTACCCAACCCTCAGCTTTTAACGACTCTGCTCTGCCAACTCAAAAAAATTGCAACTTTCACATAGTGTTTGTTCTATTTATGATCACTCTCACAAAATGTCCCATTAAGAGCAGAATTGACAGTGACCACTCTGACAATTAGCCAAATGCTAATGTCTCTTGAATTTGGCTACAGAAATGTATAAATGGCTAAAATATTTCAAAATGAATCATTAGAGGACCATGACAGAATCTGTGTTAATCATGACTACATTTCCAATTTTGGCTAAAGGTTTCTGAAGTCTACATTTGTCCCTGATACAGATCTCCTTGACTACAGACCCACACCGGAAGTGTTCCCTGTATCAGGTCTAGAGTCTACCTGGGTTGAAAAACTCAAAGTTGTATGCATGTACGTAGTAAATACCTTACTATAACATGGAATCAAACATTTCTCAGCACTATTTGAAAACTTCACCTTACTCCTACTAATTCAAACCCCTTAAGATGTGGAAGGCAAAAATTCCTGGTATTGTAAATTTGAAATGCATCACATAAAGCAGGGCCAGAATTTTGCAAAATTTTACGAGAACCTATTTGGATTTTTATCAATTAGTTTTCTTTTTAAAGAAAGACAAATTTAGGAGAATCTTTATGAGAATGGATCCTCGGATTCTTGCTGAAATTCTAGCCCAGTAAAGCATTTCCAATATTTGCAGGGAATCACATTTGAGCCTTGGTCAAATACCTGCTGTTTTCATTTTCAACAAGCTGGCTATTCAAATATTCAGCATTTTGCAATTTCAATAGAAGCTTCCAGATATCATTCAGTTACACCAAGGTCATAATTGCTTTGTGAGGAGCAACTCAATTTCAAGCCCTTATCATAATTCTATAGAAGCCAAAGTAATATTTCTATATAGTGCACAACAACCTATTGAATGCATTATACTGTTCCCATATCTATTGAACAGATGTTTAAGAGAATAGATGCAGGTCGCTGCATTATTTCATATGCCAATGTCATGGTAAAGTGATCTTGTCTGCTTGTAAACATGCTGTGGCTACACATTGTAAAGCACAGTAACAGAGGGTCCTGTCATTTGACTTCTATTTAATCGCCACTTACATCCTACTTCCGTGACTGGTAACAGGAGATCCGCACACCGTTAATAACATCCTGGCCTATCTCTTATGGGGTTTTTGCTGTGACCAAAACCCCCTAATTACAGGGTCTTGGTATAATCTTATGGTGATCTGGTGTAAATTTGTATTGTCCATTTTCTTTTTAATTTGATCTGTCCCTAATATTCGTCTCCTTCTCACTCGGTACATAGATTTTAGCGACGTAACTGTTACCCTTGTTGTAAACTTGCTGTTGTCAACCTTGCTTATCTTCCTTGACACCAGGATAAGGCCTCTGAGTTTGTAGTTTGTCAGTTGTTGTACAAAAATGTACCAGCAGATTCAAAAGGAAACACTTGGGGGGGGGGGGGGGAGGGGCAAGTTTGTGTGGTCAGTGGGATTGCCTATTTCCAACAGAAATCACATTTTTCTTTCTTTTTATGAAGTTTATTTTGGATTACCTACAAGCACTGGTATTCAATATCAAATAAATTCCATGTGTATAATCTAGTTTTATGAAAAACAATCCCTTCACTAATTCAGATATACTTGTGTTATCTTTTCCACATCATTGAGGCTTTGCTTGAAGAGGCCACCTGGTTGGTGACAATAATTTTTGGCCTGCCTTTTGGTGTCTGGTCCCTCTAAAAAAGCAAAAGCATCTATCAAGCAAACTGAATATGAGTGGTCCATGCCCCAAATCTACCTTTGGCAAGAGTCTCCTATATTTGGGTGTCTCACTTTTTACACTGATGAACTAAAATACAAACCCATTGGTATAATCTCCCCCATAAAAAGTCTATTTATTTGTACATTATATTCTGGTAATCATAATATCTTGGGCATGGGGGCAAAAAGGAGTCTATTTCATTTGGAGGATATCGACAGGTATGTGGCATTTCTAGCTCAGCTAAAAGTTTATATGTTCCTCAGAGGTTGGAACCTTCTTGGTACCTCCAAATGGAGATACGCGAAGTCTGTCGCCACAATATTTTGACAGGGTGCCGAGTGTGCATGTGCGTACAACATGTGACAAGACAGTTGGTCTCCAGTCTCCAGTCTCTGGTCTCCTGTACGGGGGCAGACAGCTGCCCCCAGCAATGGAAGCTGTTACCAGCCTCACTATGGTGGCGTCTGGAATGCGCCATTTTGACAGGTACATCCACCACTTGAAATTGTAATGGAGACCACCAGTATACATAACCCCTGTCTCTTATGTAACCAAGCTGCTGTATGGATAAGTTTGACTTCACTTATGCCAAGGTGACCCACGGCTATTTGCAGTAAAACAGCATTGCTGCAGGGCAACAGATCGCTGCTTGAATTATACCTTCGCAGCCATATTCTGTTTCTCTGTCTGGACCTGGCCGTCTGGTCTCAAGACTGTTGGTTAACTTATATAATACCCCTACATGGGTACACAGTCCAATAATAAACTGGGTAATATTACATACTGGACGGAAATGTTCACCGCTCATGTTTTGCGGGTAATAATAATGCTAATAACGCTAATTAAAGTGATTCATCAAAACAGTTGTCAATTGTGAAACCACCTATGAATACTTCAGCCTGCTGTCCAGTTATACTTGTACCAGTTGTTTTATGCTGCTTTTGCCCCAAAGCATGAGGTCCTGTACCATAAATTAGCAGAAAGACAGTCAGCAAAAGAGTACTATCAAAAGAAAACCTATCTGAACATTACAGAGGCTAACATCTGCTTATATCTACATAATATACGGACACATACACCATGAAGTTGACATTCACAAAAATTTACGAATTTTGTACAAAATATCCAGCAAAGCCAACCTGCCAGACTGAAAATTTAAGAGGTGGAAAGTAAAATTTGGGATATTGATTAAATAGTATGAAATATGGAAGGAAAATTATGATTAAACTCAGGGAGGTGTCTAAAATGGTCAAGATGTACAAATTTTCAAGACTTTTCAGCATAAAATTCCGGCAGACTCCTAGGTAATCATGGAAGGCTGGCAAGACAGAGTATTACCACTCTCATGTACGTCATGTGGTTGACACTTTCACAAATGCCAACATTTGGATATTTACCCATTGTGACAAATATACTCATATACATGCCAAGCAGTTTACACTTTCACATGTAAGAACATTAATTTTAATGTGTACATGTTTGCTCAGGTTTCAAACCATTTACAGTAGTCCCTCCTTTGAGAGACCGCCCCTAGTGCCACCCAAAAGGCGGTCACATAAAGCAGGTGGTCCTTCAAAGGAGGTATAAATAACATGAAAAGTACTACAGAAAGACCCGACAATTGTGGTCTCTCAAAGGAGGTGGTCTCCCAAAGGAGTGGTCTTTCAAAGGAGGGACTACTGAACAATGATCAAATGGGGAGGGCAGGGCTTATTCTGTGGACAAATGCATGTGACCCTTAAAAGTTTACAGAGTAAATTTAAATAGACAGTTTCTTATGTATTTGAGTAATAATATTTCATGTACATGTACTTTCATATTTTTGACAGTTTAAGTTGGAAACAAGTGCCACAGAGATCTGCTCAGAGTACACTGTCAGCAAAAACTGATGCAAGAACAAAAGCTCTTTACCATAGATCTGGTACCCTTTTCAGAGCATGAATTTTTTGTTCATTTCGGCAAAGCAG
Organism: Hermodice carunculata; assembly: GCA_964020975.1. Lineage (NCBI taxonomy): Eukaryota > Metazoa > Annelida > Polychaeta > Eunicida > Amphinomidae > Hermodice > Hermodice carunculata. The sequence goes on from OZ026627.1 coordinate 3,506,516, forward strand.
TTCGAGTCTTTTCACATACTAGTCAATTCAATTCAATTTGATGAAATAAAATAAAATTCAAATAAACAAATAAAATACATGAATGAATTAATTAATAAATAAATAAACAAACAAATAGAAAAAATAACAAAAATTTATGACTTGAAAAACAAAGAGATTTCTTTGTCACTTACCATGAAAAGCATTTCCGCATTTCCAAATTGCATTTTCTTTTATTGTTTTTTTTTTTTTTTTTGTTTTGTTTTCCAACACAGCCCCACAGCAAAAGTTCGATATATGTATATCGCAACACCCCAGTAAAATGACTGGCCAGCCTGAGCCAATTAAATCTATTAAATATTCTTTCAGCAGCAAGTTCTTTACATAAAGTGTTTGTTGGTAGATTGTTAACACCTGGAGCTTCTACAGCTTCAGGACAGTCACCTGTCAATATGTATATCCAGAAAGAACACAGGAGAAGATATTATGTATGAGGCTTTGACTTCCTTGGAACAGCCGACATTTCGCTCCCAAACTAATAGCAAACCCTGCCACAGACGCCATTCTATTTGATGATCTGCCTCCCTCTGCTGCCTGCCTGACACTGTCATAATGTATCTTTTGTAAATAGAAACCAAAATTAAACGAGTAATAAATACTCCCAGATTTAACTATTGAAATTGCTCACAACTTCAGCTTTCGTTGAAGTTCATATCCAGTACCAAACAAAACGTTAGTATATTTTTCCTGGTCTTGGTTATGAAGACCTATGTTTGGCTAAAAACATTTGTTTTATTTATCCAAAATGGCTAATATTGCATAATTACCACTGCCTAAAATGATTACCTGGAGGATCATCATCATCATCATCATCATCATCATCATCATCATCATCATCATCATCATCATCATCATCATCATCATCATCATCATCATCATCATCATCATCATCATCATCATCATCATCATCATCATCATCATAAAAACTTTTCTGTCCACAGTGTTCTGCCAAAAACTTGCAGTACTACACTGAAACCTCATTACAAAGCCAATACCTTATCCAGCACTTCACCACATTAATCTTCTAGGACTTTAAAGTCAAATTTCTTGCCTTTTTGACTAATTTATGGGACATATTCAGGTATAGGACACTTTCTGGTGTCATTCCAATCAGGTTTCACCATAACAGGTCTGACCCAAAGCCACCTCCCAGTCTGGCGGTCAGGGCTGTTTGTAATAGGTGGAGGCACGTCACATAACGGGTGATAATAGATCTATGCCGTCAATGGAGTTATGTATTGTTCAGCCAAGGAGGTCTTACCCCTGTGATTGCTTACATTGTTCTATAAATATGTGCCGACTACAACCCCTGTTATAACTCCGTGTAAGTGGACACAGTAACGCTGCTACATGCCACTTATATTACCCAACATTCCCGGCCATCTCAGGTCCTCCATCTGTTGTTTGAATTGTATTACATTTAGGTGCTGACCAAAGACATTACATCTTTAACCGCATGAACCTCTTCATTCCATCAAATATAGCCCATTTGTGATTGAATGTGACAGGCAGCATAGTCAAGCAGTGTCATTGTCATTGGCCATGACACAGCACAGCACAGCACTCTTTATTTCATGGCTGATGCACTTTATCCTCACACAAAATTGCTGTTCATTTTCTCTTGTGCTTTTAATTACCACAAAAGGTATGTTTTTGCTTTTCATGTAGTTCTGAAAAAAAAAAATGTTGTTAGTTCTAATTTTTTGACCGGCTTAAACTTTCTGATAATTAATAACCTGGAGGAAATGAAGACTTTAAATATCTACCAAACCATACTCTAAAGCATAAAAAAAAGGGTAATAAATCAGAAAATTAGCAAAAAATAAAAAATAATGAAAACACAATTTTTCATAGCAAACTGCAACTCCATCTGTTGAACAAATTAAGGTTTTGGGGTTCCCAGAAGTGTCCCTACATAGTTTCAAAGCAATTGGCAAGGTACAGATTTTTTTAAAGATTTTGCCCAAAAGTGAACAAGAAAATTCATAATAAAAATCCCAAAATCACCGAAGCCTGGCCATTTGAATAAATTTGTTAGAGACACACCCAAGGTACACTGCCACCAAGTTTGAAGTGCATGGCAGACAGTTTTGGAGAAGGTGAAAATGCAAATTGTTTTGGGGACGAACAACAGAGACAGATGGACGACAGACCACAGACGCTGACCATTTCTATAAAATCAGCAAACTGACAAGTGAGCTGCACTAAAAATTCATACAATAAATCCAAAAATCATGGGACCATGACCATTTGAACAAACTTGGGTTATGTTTTCCTTGCTGTCATAGCTATGGTACCTTCCAAAATGGTACACTGCTCTTATTAGCATACATTGGACTTATGTTTTTGACTCCCAGGCAGTACAAGCATTTTTTTTTTAAATCCTACTAAAATCATACAATTTTTTAATCTACAAAATGAGAAAAATTGTACTGGTTACGGACACTCTATTTAGAAACCCATGGTGAGCTCAGGGAAAAGACCATTTGTGAATGAGCACAGGTGATGTACAGTTGTAAATACCAGTGTAAACAACTTGCTCAGCTTTTGAAATTGATTCATCATTTAATGGAGATCTCTGAATGTGTGTACACACACACATAATGCACAAATCATGCTGTATCAATACCTGGGATTACTCCATAGGTCAATATCAGATATGATACCTTCCCTACACTCTTTCCCTCAGACAATACGTGTTAACAGCTGCCCTTAATCTCCACAATAAACCCAATATTTACTCTTTGATATCATTTTTTGCAGTCTCCTATTTTTTGTAGATTTAAAAAAAAATGTATGATTTCTATAGGATTTTTTACAAATCCTTATATTGTTGGTAAGTTATAAAGATATGTTTTTGTTGATATCCATTTAAAAAATTGGACATCAACAAAGTACAGATTGGGTTTTGTGAAGAGATAAAGTGAAGCTGTTCAGTCATATTATCCGAGGGAAAGAATGTTTATATGTAGAGAAGGTAACGTATTTGATACTGACCTAATTTGTATGCATAATAGCACCATCATACATACAAATTTGCCCTATTTGTTTCACATGCTAATATTTCTGAAGTTTCACAACTACAGTCTCACAAATCTTGTTGACCAAAAATACATTAGATATTTGCCAGTTTACACTAATTGAATGCCCTCATTTTGTCTCCATGTTTAAACACCAACATATTTTGTCCAGTGTTAAATTTGCATCATTCTTAATTTAAACAGCTTATCTACAAAGTGAAATCAATTTTTGTGCTTTCCCATTTCAACTCCATGACGTCAGGGTATTATACAGCTTCAACTCCAAATTTGCCAGCCTTACGTAAAAAGCCAGGAATATATTTATGGCACTTCTATTTTTGTGGCAAGAAATTTGGTCATGTGTTACGTAACTTCAATTCTAACTTTATCAGCCTAAAACAGAATGTGTGAAAATTCATAGACACATTATCATCTTATGACAACAGGATGTTTGGCTGGCATTTCTATAGTTTTCATCTGAATTTGCCACTTCGACATACATAAAATATGACAAAATCTTCGCTTTTTAATTAAAAAAAAAAAAAGATGCAAGTTCCTTTGATAGTATTGACACTTTCCCAGGTTCTGCCCATAAATGCCATCAAAAAAATTTCTGGTGAAGTATCAAATGTATGGGAATATTTCTGATGTCCCTGCCCAAGACTGAGTTTAACTCTTTTGCTGCAGAACTGATTAACTGACTAGAGCTGACCGACAGTAGCATGTCAGAAGCAACTGTAGTCAAACTTACATTGGTGATGTGGATCGTGACGGGCTGTAAAAGCTATTATATCACATAAACCTAACTACCAATGTGGTCACCAGATCACACCAGTCTCTGTGATGGATATAGTGTTAAAAATGTCACATGACAAGTCACATGACAGCCTCAGAGCATCCTGATAACCTTTGACCGATACAAGATGGCAAGCCACACAAGCCAAGGGAGGAGGCAGTCTGGAGAATGTGACAGAGGGCTTCAACACAGAGGAGGCCCTTGCTTTGATTTATCAATCGATAGGCTCAAATGGTAGAATTTGTTGCCAGAATGCCTCACTTCATGTATCTGCTGGATTCTTTGGTACATGTATTGTAAATGGGTTTTCTAGCAATTAATGATATCAAAGAGTCAACTTGTGCTTAAATTTGCAAAAAAAAAAAAAAAAAAAACCAGCAAAAATTCCAAGATGCTAACTAGGTCACATGACCTTAAGTGACCTAGACCTATTTTAGCAACAAAATGCAATGACCTAAACCCTTTATGGTGAAAGCATGAAATCGTAAGACTCCTTGGTTGTGGGATAGGTTTCCGTATACAAATTCATGTCATTTTCTGTTAAAATCACTCAATTAATGTGGTAATGGGGGCTTGTTCATTGTAGGAATGTTGCAGTGAAAGTATCAAGACTGAGCCAACAGCTTTCCTTGGCATGAGTTGAGCAGTAAGTGCTCCTAATGCCAAGGGATACTATGAGGCATGTTATCTGGATATGCTCATCTGCAATTCTCATTATGTTTGTTCTTAATCACCCTTAAAAAACTAGTAAACACATTAAAGAAACGGACATTCTGAGCACTGTCCGGTTTTGGCTACTTTAAGGGGTAATGGGTTAAAAGGCAGAGAAAGCATGTGAGGGTAAGTGTCGGGGGGGGGGGGGGGGCTGCCATTGACTTTGCCAGCTTAAATAAAAGGCGTGGAAATATGTCTATTAGAAACAGAAGCTGTGTAAAAGTAAAACCAATTTGGATCTTATCAGTGAGAGAGAACTTCTCAGTCTTGGGCAGCTGCAAGACTTCACAAAGGACAGGTCATTTTTAGCAGTGCGGTAGCTCTTGCTTAAAGTCTACAGCCCAAGGGAAAAAAGCTTCAACAACATTTTCCCCGGGACACAGCTGACGTCTCCCAGTTTTACTCCTATCCTATGGTCTCCATCATTCAAATCTCTGCACATCTCCAAATCCTGCCTGATGGAGAACCAGCAGAGACTGGAGTGTGTTTGCGTGCAAAAGTGAGTAAGGTACAACCCTTGCGACAGTTCACACACACAGACCTCACAGTGGGTCCCGTTCTGCAAGCAGAGTAGTCCTTATGATCAAATTACCTAGTCTATTACAAATAGTTTGACCTAGGTCACCAGTCAACACCAGCTAAGTCTGCTTGTTGCCGACAACGCGCTGCTCTTGTCAGCAAAAATATTCTCATTCACCCGTGTAAAATTGTCCAATTGTGCCCAACTTCCCACTTAACCCGTGACCCCTAAGTATCAACACTCCGACAAGACTCTCACATCAAGCTTTAGTGCCTGCACATGAATCCATATGAGTCTCGAGATCTGTAGCATGGCCCGCAGCTAATATTAACATATGTTATGTTATGGTCGTTCACTGGCCTCTGTAATCACTTGTGATCCGATTTGCCATGTTCGAGCATGTGCCGCATAAAACGTGAGATGACCAACTCTGCCATAGTTAATGTTCGTGCAGCCACTGCCATCAAACGTCGCCTCTAAATACACGCGCTTATGAAATTGGAAGCCTGCAGTTACTGTGATGACTAATTAGCTTAATTAACAAAGCGGCCCTAACTGTTCTGCCTGGTTTCAAGCTGTACAGTGACCCGTAACAAAAAAGGTGACAATAAAAAAATTGAATAGCTAAGCAACTTTGACCTCTCCTGTAATTACCTGTCAGCACAAATACAAATCTCCTCTACTAAATACTATTATCACCCCCAGACATCATTTCTTGCTGTGTCAATGTTTATCTTATTCAAAGAGAATCCATCTGAATATGCAACAATGTAGCAAGATGAACATGTACTTGTATCAGTTTGCTCTTTGCAACACAATGCAAACTCTCAGCTTATTTATGAAGCTGTGTCTCTTGATCTCTGGACAGTATCTATGTGACCCTCACATCCACACAAACAGCCAACTTTTCACAACTATCAAACATCCCAGAATTGTCTGTCATACACATAACTTTGTTGCCATCTTATATTGAGTGTAATTTCTGACAATTTGACAGAATGAACTCTCTAAGCAGATGTGATATAAAGCAATACAACAGGAGACAGATTTGCTACACTGTAAAAAGTATCAAGGCTTCTCATCATTCACAGTGAAATGAACACTTATCCTTGAGACCAGCAACATTTGTAACTTAAGCTGACGCCATCTCTAAATCTCAAATCACTTGTGGCACTTCCTGCAATCTGATACAACAGGCAAACATAACTTTCCCATTTCTATATAAAAAACAATTCTCACTTTATGCTGGTTGGTCTAAAAACTTGCAAGCTCTGAAAAGTTTTATTTATCCTTTTACTTTTTGGTTTACATAATTTTTATTTTGTAGGGTCGCACTTGATGAAAGAGGCACTGGGCTATCAGTCCCATTCTGCCAGATCTTCATCACACATCAACATCAATGTTGAAATCGGAACAGTCTCACGGATAAACTGGAAACCCCTGTCACACACAAGGGTCCTGTAACCTTCAGAATGAAGTCAAGGTGTTCAAAATGTAATCGTGCCAAGGCACAATTGAAGTAAATTTCAGTTTAATGTAGACTGTGAACCACAAGATATTTGGCTCACAAGGACTCTGCTATGGAAGGAAAGATGGTCAGATGAGGCAAAAACAGCCTATCACCAGACTTCTGTTTATAGAATAAAATCAAAGGAGTCATATCCATATCAGCAAGGTAGAGATAACATTTGCCGAGAGGATCTGATATATCAAGACGTGGGCAGCCCAGGATTTCCTGTCTTTCTACCTCCCTCCTCCCAACCACTCCTCTCAGCTGTCACTGTATTCCTTCTGTCTGCAGACCTCAACAGCGTGATCAACTACAAGCAGGCGTAACAGTGGTGTGATTGAAGACATATTGGATGTGAAACCCCACTGAAAGGGAGCCATAACCTATTTAACGCATTTTCCAAAAATGGCCACTCTAGGGCTAGAGACTTCCGAGTAGCTATCATTTTCACTGGTTAGATCAGTCCCGCATGTCAACGGAAAGCATGCCTCAGAGAATTCATACTCTTTTGGTAGGAAGGCTAGTATTGGTACCAGGGTGACTGTTTAGAACGACCAATGTGCTGGTCTCATTGCTTACACATATACCTTATTATCCCTGTCCACTCTTTTAGTGCCAATCATATCTTAATTCACTAAGTCAAACTAGTCTGAATTATCATCAGGATCTCAGATTCGTGTTCCTCGTAAAAAGACCGTTCATTCAAGTATCAAAACCAAAGTTCTGAAGTATTTGAAAATTATACATATTTTACAAAAACTTACCGGTTTATGCAGCTAAAATATTCCAAATTTAGGCCTACAATTGGAACTTACTTATATTAAATTTCTTCAGTGCCTGGGTGCTTATAAGAGCTAAAAACACTACACCATACAATTTGCTTCTCACAAGAAAGCCAAAAGTCAAGTTATCTAATCAACACATAATGCTGAAATTATTTTGGTCTTTTTGTTGTTGTTTCAGAGACACATTTCCTGGAAAACAAAATTTACTTCCTAGTTTAACACTGAAATAATTCCAGCATTTTCTGTGTGTCTCTGCTGTACACTTCCTCTTTAGCACATTGACAGCAGCCAAAAAGTAATGTAGACCAAGTATACAGTTGGCCCACTGACATGCTGAACTACATATCACACCTCGTTCAAAGATACAAATATACTGCAACAAAAAAGCATATCCTCTTTTCAATTCTTGGCATTTTGCCACATGAAAGTAAATAAACAGCTTCATAAATATGTCCATTTATGTACAAATATCTGTGGTAATGGACTATTCTTCAACATTTTTTTTTTTTTTTTGGTTTTTGTTTGTTGTTTTTCAAAGCGGCTATCTTTCATGGACACGAAGAGTGACATATAACTGAAATTGGTTACTTCATTGTTATGATTACGATGTCATGACTACACCTGTGATGTTTCACTCCTGATACAAGCCGTGCCTAATCCTGTTTGCTCCTGAGGTCAGTCCAAGTTCAGAAATTGATAACTCTTCAACTCGACAGATAAAATTCCATCTTTCCAAGTTTGTGAAGCACAGTTGCAGTTTACACAAGACCTTTCACCTCCCTTTGACCCTCTGCGGATACTCTGACCCAAACTTGTGAAATTTAGCTCAATTTCCACTAGAAGTCAAAACATTATGTCCTGCCACTTATGTATTATATGCAGATATTGTACCAATTCTTAAGGTGTAATTGGTTGCCAACCAAAGTCCTGTGCATACCTGGTGAGTCTGGTCCCAACAGCTATCTAGTTATCTAGTCTAATATAAAGCCCACAGTTTGGAATAGAAACTTGAACTTTATACCATATTTGTGTTGTCTTTCATATTTTAGGTAAACCCGGGAACATTGTAAGAAGGTTTTGACAATCCTGACATGGTGTCCTCCCATACCGGTGCACAGTTTCAGGTGTTTTCTCTGATTACATGTACTGATAAATCATCTGGGTGTGACCAAAGACACGCTAGAACTCACTCCAGATCTCAATCTGTTCATTGCGTGAAAAACACTGACAAAACAAAAACAGGAAAATAACAGAATATAAATGAGAAAACAACTACAGCAGTCATTAGCATTTTCAGGGTTAACAATACATCGTATACACTTCTGTGCTACAAAGGTTTCAAGTCTGTGCCAGTTCAGAAATACATCGACTTATCCTCAGGTTCTTCCCAGACCTCTGTAAATGGTATAGAACAAAGTAAGATTACCTTGCTGCCAAAATTAAAGTTTTAATATGGCTGACTCAGAGCATTGCCGGTACTTCATTGAAGGATGGAGAGATGCTTGTGAAAGGACGCAGACAGATAACACCACCTCTTGCTTCTACGCTGGTTTCACTAATAATCCGAACCAGTCTGGGTCTTTAAACACCCAAGCTCCATGAACCAAATTTACCACCTGCTATTGTCCAAACCACTTACAAACCATTTGCCCTATGTGACCAATGACCTTGGGTTCCACCCTTCAGGGAGTGGGCAAACACCCCCTCACTTTTGGTGTCTGACCTAGTGTCAGTTAATCTGCCCTTAATCTTATCCAAAGCTAACGTCTACAGGATTAGACTGTATTATACTGATACCACTACAGGTGAGATCATCATTGAACTGTCATAAGGGGAGACCTGGGAGAGTGCCGTTTACTTAAAATTCTCTGGTGCACTGGACACAACTTTGGCATCTATCATCAGCGGCCACGCCTTTAGTTCAGTTAAAGTGGGTATATATTGAACCCCTCACCCATAATTACAGAGAAAATCATTCCTCATTTCTCTGTTTCTCTGCCCGCACATTCTCCCTAACTCTCCCCTCCCCCCACTCTGCATGTTGCCTTCCATGATGCTGACCACACATACACGAGACACTACCACAATAACGCTCTCAACCGCCACACGTATTGAAAACCCAATAAGTATCTGAATCATGCACAGCATCAGGAAAAATAAAATAACTTTTAAGTGTTTAATAATATTCCTTAATAAAATATATTTTGAACAGGGACTAGTATCATATCAGCAAAAGATTACTTTGGAGTCCTCAAGCCATTTCTCATACATGATCGCATGACCAATTATCCTTCATCATCTGTAGGATTAAATTATGTCTTCTGAAAAATGGTAAAAGATATCATTCTGTATTGTGATATAGGAGAAAAAGAATCATATCTTCTATGATCTAGGTTTTCAGTTTCCCAACAGATGAGCCATTCAATATGTATATGTATATGTACATGCACACATATATGACATAAACCTTGTTACAGTTATAGACTAATAATTAATGTACACGATACATGTATGTACACACATTATATATACATGGTTTACTACTTGGACATATCTGCTTATTTTGAGCAAGAGAATAGAACTTATTCAGTGATGTCCAAGTTGCTTAAAAGAGTTATCATTTATGTGAGCTCTTTATAAGATTAATCAAATCCATTTCGCAAAAACAGGAAGCAGATTCAATGCTAATTTTATCACATTCCAAAGTCAAGATTTTGAAATGCTCTACTCCTTTCCAAATAGACAAGATCCAAACTGCAAAGAAAATCACGATGACAGAGAGAAAGTTGCATGAACAGACAAAAATACAGAAGTGTTTTAATTACATCAAATTGTACATGACCTATAAACTGAATATTCTGATTTATTGGCATAAGAAGGCTATATGCTGGAAAATCCCCTGGCTGTATCATGCGAACTTAATCCTGTCACTAGGACTCATGACGGGGAAATGACGGCAGCTACTTCCATCCCGTTCTAACTAAGACCTGCTTTCCCTGCTCGCTCGGAAATGTCTTGATGAACGACATGGACAGAGGAAGCCGATTTGCATTGTCTGGTCCAGGTAACAGCTTTGCTTTTAATCAAACTGGTCAGTACAAGGTTTGGGTTACCTAGCGATGCTTTCACAGGGCTACCAATCTGACAAATATCCTTGGCTGACCGTATGCTTTGTACAGAAAAGATAATATGGACTTTACAGATTACGCAGGTTCTGTGCATCATGAACAGACGACCAGCATCCGCAGCATGTGTTTACACATCCCTCCCCTCACTGTCCCCTATAATGCACAAGTCATTCCATTACCCACATTCCTGTAAAAAACATGTTTCTTTTAAAACATGCCTGGTTCCCCCCCCCCCCCAACCCCCCAACATGGTAGTGGTTTTTTGTGGTACATAGTTACATTCCTAAAAAGACCTTTCAATGAAGTATCATGCCAGTTTTCTTCTTTCTTTTCTCTTAATTTCTGAATTTCTTTATTTTTTTTGTTAACATTTTAACTCACACTCCTGATACAGACCCTTTTTTTTCTTTCCTATTTTTTTTTTTTTTTTTTCGGTTGGGGGGGGGGGGGGTACTATCATTTCACACTCCTCACATGAGCACTTGTCCTGCAAGTAGCAAGATGCCTGATCATGTTTTTACTTTCTCCTTTTTTTTAGGTACTTATGCATATTCCTCATAAAAAAGCTTTCATTGAAATACAAACATACCTCTTGGGGTTTTGTTTGTTTGTTTGTTTGTTTGTTTTTTTTTTTTGACTTTTTGGGTTTTCTGGGGGTTTTTTTTGGTGCTCTTTTGGTAGTATTAATTCACAATCCTCACACAGAGATACATTACACAAGTCCCTACATGCCCTTTTTTGTAGTATTAATTCACACTCTTCATAAAAAGACCTTTCATAAAAGTGCCCGCATGGTTTACCATACACTGGGGTTTGTCATTTACTACAATTTCCCTCAAATACCCCAATGCCTGGTTTTTTGTTATGCTCCCTTTCTGAAGGGGGCCCTCATTACAGGGTAGAGTCTGTTATAACAGGGTAGGTATCTTGGTCACCACTGAAGCACTCTCCTCTTGTTTCTATTTTAACCCTTTCCACTCAAGTGGCTCAAAAATGTCCATATGTACACGATCATCTGCTTTTCAGTTTGCACTAAAATTCAATGTTAAAGGGAAATGTTTTTGCCAAGAACTGTATGTTAAACCTTTTACAATGGCACCCCCTGGTCACCAGCCTTATGTGCCCAACCTGCACTGAGGAAAGCTGTCCCTGGGCTTGGGCTGAATGTGACAAGGAACAGTTTACCTGTCCCCTGACTTAGCCCTGTTGTCACAAGGAAAGGTCTCACAGTCCCCCGACTTCAATCTTATTTTGACAAGGAGTATGTTAGCTGTCCCCTGACTTAGTCTTAATGTGACAAGGAATGGGTTAGCTGTCTCCTAAGTTAGTCTTGTTGTGAAAAGGAAAGGTCTAACTGTCCCCTGACTTAAGTCTTACTGTGAGCCCGTCATCAGCATCATAACGAGACAGAACCATTGTTGGTTACATAATTATTCGTACATTTTGATTATCCTGCAGTAGAGGAATAAATGACACCAAAGACACCTCAAGTAGAGACCATGGTAATCTCCATTTTTAAAACATGCAAGGCCTGCCACCTTGTCGTACGTTGTTTTACTAATTCTCTACTGTGTCTCCTATCACTGTGAAGACATCGCTGACTCTGCGTTTGTGATACATGGCATGTCAGCATTGGTTGTGTCACTTGCGGGAAATATCCCACTGTGTAGTGTAGTCTACCATTGTGCTGTTTCATGTTCAAACAGATTTGCGGGCTGCTTTAACCAAAGGTCAACCAACTCTGACCTTGGTAAGTGACCTTTATTAAATCATTTGACGGGACCGTGCCAAAAATGACCATTAGCTTTAATATCAATTTAGCAGTTGTGATCCCAGACTTGAGCTGAGAGTCGGAGAGTTGGGAATCATGAACATGTAGAAGTGAACATGCAGGGATGACTCACGGCAACTGCTACCTGAGCGTGTACAGGCCAAGTGCCTTATCACCTAGGCTGTGCTGATAAACAACACCTTCAAGGTATATTTGTAATATTGTGTTGTCCTATCAACAAATACGTAACGTAATATTTTTTTTTAAGCCTCGTCAGGCAACTATTGTGGAAACAGCTACAATCAGCCCATAGATTTTCTAAATGGAGGCAAAAAAATATATGTAACAGATACTAAATTCCTTTTTTCTGTTTTTGGTGACTACTATTCACTTAACCCTTTCCCACTCAAAACTGCTCAAAGTGCCTGGATGTAAATTCATGTCTACCTTGATGTTTTTTCTTAAATTTCTCATTACTAAAAAACATTTTTGCTGAGACTTGACTGACAGACCACTGAGGATGGCAGGACGTAGGTCAATATCGTTGGTGGAGGTTTGGCTCAAGCTACAATGCATTCAAAGTGCACCAAATACAGTTATTGGCTCAGTCTCACTCTGACCATAAACGAATTAACCCTTTCCCCCTTGAATTAAGACTGAGTCAACAGCTTTCCTTGGCATGGGTTGACCACTAAATGCTCAACCCATGCCAAGGAAAGCTGTTGACCTAGGGCATGTGATCTTGATAAGTCTCGTGTACATTTCTCAGTCAAATTGTTTTTCATACCTGTTGAAATTAGTTGAAAACATTGAAGCAGACGACATTTGGCCACCCGCCGGTTTTGGCCAGTTTAAGGGGGAAAGGGTTAAAAGAGACTATTTGAGGTTCTGTGATATTTACAATGGCATATGAATCGTTATACATGTACTTCAAATGTTCAACCAAGTGTTTCACTCGATGGTTTACCCCAACAAGACAGCAAATGAATGATACAAGGCCTACAATATAAACTGTGGACAATGCTCTTACTACTAATCAGACTATAACTGGTCAGTCTGGACACAATATAGACTACGGTCATGCTACGGCTCACTTATATAATTGACGTACACACAAAGGCAACAACAAATCTTATCTACAGATAGCAGCCTTTTCAAGTCACACCCCTCTTCCAATAAACAACTTCGTACTCACTCCACATGCAAATCAACAGTAGCTGTTTCGCCATTTTATTCACCGTCATCCACATTGCTGATAGAGCATTTTTTTCACAGCTACGCGATTTCTTATGAATTTCAACAGTAATGAAAAACAATTTGAATGAGAAATGTAGACGAGACATATCACAACACCATGCTCCAGGCCAACAGCTCTCCTTAGTGTGGGCTGGGTGTTTAATGCCCAACCCATACTAACGAAAACTGCAGACTCGGCACTTATTCAAGTGGAACAGTTGAAAGGATATATAAACTGGACCCTTCAAACCTGAACACTCTCAAGATTTCTTCAACATACTTTGGATGGACATCTTCACAAGAACGTGTATCAATATGATGGGTATATACTATTAGTTATCTGTTACTTTTTAAATTTTTAACTTTACTTTGTATCAACACTTGCCTAGTCTTCTCATTACTTTTTAACTAATTTAGCTGTTATCTTGGCTGGTGTATATGTGACAAAGTTCATGTAAATGAGTCTGAGAGCTAAGACAGGTTATAATCCTCATCTTACATACTGGCATAGACAGCATCTGGCGTGAAACTACGACATGTTTATCATCATTAATTCAAGTCAGGAAGCATTACAAAACAGTCTCAAGCTTTTTATAAAGTCTATTTTCATCCTTCTTTCACACTCATTATTCAATTAAAATATACAGTTTTTGATCCAAGTTCACAGCAAAAATGCAATAAATCACAGACATCTGTTGAAAGATTTCCTTATCAAGGACTAAGCTCAATAGAAAAATGTTTGACATCTGATTGGGTTGCTGCTGAATTTGAGCCTTTCTGACTGGAGGTTTAATTTGAGACCAGTGTCCATTTATCTCATTTTGTTACAAACATAGATCCTCCTTGGAGATAGTAATGTGCGTGTACCTATTCTGGGTTCCCAAACCCCACAATTATAGCAAGCCGAGTGCGCTTGAAGAAACACCAGAAGCCCTTTATGAACATGTCATCACCAGAAAGAACGGAGACAAGGCTGATTGTGTGTGGACAGCGACCTCTGACCTACGGCTACTTCAACTGACCGCTACCCCCAACTGAGTGTCCACTCCAGAGTGGACGTTACTGGCTGTAATTGTCTCGGGGACAGCCGTGCCTTTGTTAGGGCCATGGTCACTACACCTGCTTCCTCTGTTGTCCACCCAGTGGTCACTCCACGCTGCCCTCTGACACCTGGCCAGGTTTAGTGGCTGTCACACGGACAACTGGACATCACCGCCCTCCCACCCAGCCAGCTGACCACAAAGCCTTGGGAACACAGAACCGTTACACCCAGAAGGCTACACTGGTCCCTCCTCGGTTTTACCCATGAACACAACAATCATAATTTCTGTGAGATCCTTCCAAACTGGCACGACTTGCATTTTTTTTTTCCCAGTAAGTGTCAGCAGGTGAAGAAAACGTACTAGGCCACTGGCATAATGCTTGGACCCTGAGACTGTTTCAAACCACTTCTTATAAAGATCCCCACAATCTGTATCATGGCATGCAAAAACAAAATCTAGATGTTTTCGAACACAGCAAACTGACAAACCCAGTTTTCAATTCTGTTCCAAATACAGTCAAGTGACAATGACCACTTCCAATTTTATGTCATAAGCAATCTGTACCAGGTGATACCCACAGCCGCAAGCTCGCTTTTCAATAAATTTTGTTTCAAATACAGTAAGCTGACAATTTGTGATTTCTGTTGTTTTTTATTGGTGAGGGATTTTCATCCATCCCACCTACCAGACTATTATGGTTTGATGGAATGGAGAACAAAAATCTGGTTTTAAATGCATGAGTAGCCTTTTAAAAGCAATTTTTCTGTTATTGGAATCAAGTATTGTATAACCGTTTATATTCCCAAGCATAAATTTCCCAAATTAGACTGAAGAGATTTTTGAGAGTCTTATTTTCCTGAATTGACATGACAATTGATCTTTTGAGACCTCCCCATTTGTGTGTGTGTGTGGTAGTTTCTTTATCTATTTTCATCCAAGAACACTGTAAAAGATGTTTTTGTGTTGTGACTATTACATTTAATCTGCCAAAATTTTTGTGAGTTTAAAATATTCCCGATAAGGTCTTTTGGGGAAAATATAGGAATTTTTATCCCTCGTGATGATTTATGACTATACAGTAATCTGTGAATTTCATTCCTGGAATGTTTTCCAGGACACTCTATCTGTATTAGTCTCACTCAGAGCCCCGAAATGACACCTGCATCAGACTTTGTTTCTGAAACATGTGCCAGCCACCTGACATGAAGTGTCTCCCTACGAGACAGTATTGCTTGCATTTCAATCATCCTATCTTCGTCCCAAAACAAGGGTGACTCTGTTCCTTCCAGTTACTTCTGAGAACTGATTTACACAGCCTCCCATGGGTAAATGGTGTCCTATATCACCACATCTTGCAGTGGCAAATATTTAAATATCAGGAAATACATTCAGAGTCAATCACAACCTTCTTATCATGATCTCAGAAAGAAATTAGTTTGTTTCAAATACATTTCTCAACTTTGTCTTATTTGTCATCCTTTTTTTTATATACATTTTCAAGTTAAATCAGTGGATAAAACTTTGAATTTCTGCTGTCAGACAGGCCCTGACAGTAAATCAAGTCCGGAAAAAAATTGAAAATTTCCGCTGTCAGACAGACTTTAAGCAGACAGACTTTGAGTGTAAGTACAGATCACCCATCAGATTCCTTGAAAACAGCAGTAACCAGCTGTGGTTAGGAGATTCTATCCTCTGGTCTCTTTTCCATATATACCTTACCCGTCACTCCTAATTACTCCCACGTTTTGTTTTTCATGATGTTGTATGCTATTTTCACACAGTGACACGTAAATTTTTGTTTTTAATTGGATAGCCAGTACATTTTTGTTGTTAATTGCATGGCCAGCTGAACTGCTGGCTAGGGTTAACAGTCAATTTCCCCGGGTGTGCATCCCCCCCATAAATTGTTCTTCGGAAAAGTTTGATGGCCAGAGTGAAATAATGAGTATGTGTTAGGCACACTGGGAAACTGCCTCATTGAAATAGAAATGAAAACGCTTTCTTCAGACAGTCAATTTGAAGTGATGCCTGAACCAATGGTCACCAACTTTGAATTAATAGTGTTTTGCTGAAAGAGAAGCTGCCTAGCTGTACATAAATTTACATTCTCAAAACTATTTTGTGTGTGCAGCAAAATTGGAGAAAAAATCTCTCTCTCTCTCTCTCTCTCCCTCCCTCCCTCCCTCTCTCCCTCCCTCCCATTTCCTCTCCCTCTCCTGCTCCTGCTCCCAGTTTCTCATGAAATAATCAACCTCTCTGAGCAGTCGCACAGCTGGACACCAGCGCAAGTCCCACAAAATGGCTGTTCAAAAGAAAACAGTGCATTCCCTTTGATTCAAGGGTGTAAATCTCATTGTGTTTGTCCATTCTTCTCTGCTCTCATCATAATAAGCAATATGCCCACCAAAGGGGGTCCTACCGTGACATTCACTTAAATCCTCAGACTTAATAGGCTTTCCGCTCTTCAAAATACACTATGCAGATACATGTAATTTTGGTCACTTTCAAATGGTTGTTATTTTGCCGCTAATGCAATGGTTCAAATATCTGCCTTCAGGTGGGTGGGTAGGGAAGATATTTTCTCCCCTCCCTTAAATGACAGCTCCCTCCTTGTGTCAGTGAGTCAGCATCTGAACCTCCACAAATCACGGTATCCCACTAGGTCTGTGTAATATCGAAAAGTGGTAGCATACATAGTGGCAGCATTTACAGTACAATGGGCACCTGTAATGAGGCACTCAAAATGCACCAGAAATGTGGTCTTGTCAGAGGGGTGGTCACTGATGAGAAGAGAAATATGGGGGGGGGGGAAGGGGGTTTAAGGGTTTTCCGTACTACCATACTGGGTATTTTTATTTGCTGTGCTTATGTGCTGGAATTCCGTTTAATTTCCGTACTTCATACCAGTATTTGTACGTTTTTTCATTTTCCATACCTTATGCTAGGGCAAAATTATTTTTTATACCAGCATAGCAGGAACCCCTCTCCCCCTTACCCCTTCCCACTTTTTGTTGTATTGTACACCTCAACACAACCCCTCTTATCAAGCCATTTTCTTGTGCATTTGGGGTGTCCTTATAAATAACAGGGGACCACTGTAAAAATACCATACTTGCTGTATGGAGAATGGCCTATATGAGGAGGGAGCTCAAAAAGTGGAACCCCAAGAAACTGTCTCCCAGTCTGTTATTATATGACATAAATCTGGCATCACTAGGCCATCCCCTTTTTATCCTGTACCCACAATGCATTGAGCAAATTAAATTTTACAGTATTTTCATGATTTAAATTTTTTTCTTTGTGCTTCGATCATGAAAGCCAGTTATACAATGAAACAAAATTAAAACTTAAATATCCCTCCCTAAGGCATATGATACATGATTCCTAGCATGTACATTCCATCTGAAGTTTAATATCCATTATTGCATCAGTTATGAAAAGAACTTCCCCAAACGGCAACAGCAAGCTGCTGTAAACCACAAAACATACCACTACAAACCCATCCTTTTCTTAGAATTTTCTTCACCTAAACTTTGGATTTGTCAACATCTTTGTTGCTGAAACTGTTACATTTACATTATATTTACTGTTCGTTTACGGGAATGCTTCCAGCCGATTAGCATTGATCTGTGATAATATTTTGCAGTTCCCAGAAAACAGGACACGTTTCTTTGCCTGCGTTCAGAATGGACCACAAAAGCAGCGAGATCCAAGATGACAGATCTGTCTTTACCTATCAGATTGTGCAGTGAACACAAAGCAACACTGACAGGTGCAACGCTCGTATCTTCTTCATGCAATTTCTGCAACTTGTCTGCTCTTTCTCCCGTTGTCTGTGATGACATTGGGTCAAGGAGCTAATATGAAACACAGTAACATACAACCCAATAGCCACCTGTGTCTTGACGACTCAACAAACATTGCCCTCAAAGGTTGTAATCCAGACCATTGTTATTGCTGTCAACCACGGCATTACCCACTATTACTGCTCAATCCCAAACCATTTCCTTTTGGCCTCTGAGAGACATTGCAATGACTTCTTAATCAGCAGAGGTCAACATGATAAAACGACTCATACAAAGCGGAGAACAAGACGGCGTGCATACACCTCGTGACTTGACGTGACAACATGATCGGTCATGAAGACCTAATATTATGTCATATATTAATCAGGGACACTGTCCACGCACTTTTCCTTTTTAAAATTTCTCATCTCTCCTTGAGCTACAGCATTCATCAATCAATATGCAGTGCAAATCTCACTCTTCTACCTGTTCAATACTTCATAATATTACACCCAAAATATTTATGACTCGAGACATTTCATGAGGCACAGTCCGTCTATACGAAAAACCTGACCACCTCGCATGGGTTATTTATATAGTACACTAGTCATGCTCTTAACAAATTTACTTGGACCAAATATCCTGAATTGAGGGACGTTTACATATTGTTCTGCCAAGTCATATTGTACTTGCAGGGATACAAGTGAAAGAATACCGTACCATTCATTCTCCACCTCAGAAACAATTTTCAAAAGACTTTGCGAGTTATAAAATCTGAAATCATGTGGAATCTGAGGCTTAACAGGAGCCAGAAAAAAAATGTACAATGTACAATTTTTTTCCTGCCAACACGTGTTCTCGTATACATGACCAGCATTCATTGTGGACACAGTGCTGTACCGACAGTTAGTTACGATCACCGCTTGTTTAGACCAAACAAAATATTTCTTTGTTTCCTCTTATGCTATCTGCCCATATTTTTTGCCTCCATTTTTCTTAAAGGAACAACAAAAACCAACAAAACATCCCCACAACCTTGTCTTAAAATAAAATAAAGTAAAGTACATGCAAATGCCAACACATATACACTGAACGTTCACTCTAAAATAACTAATAGTTCCCAAATTTTCTATAAAATGTCATTATAGGCTTCATCTTCATTTATGGCCCTTGAACTCGATAAAAAAAGTACTGAAGCCTTTATTCTGTGAGCTCTACAACACAGTGAAGAGTTTCTCTCCTTTGTGTCACCCCTAGAAATTTATACCAATTATTTTCCCAGATGTATTATCATTTTCTCAATCATGTTGTGAAAACAATTTGTGCAATAAAGTCATATCAATTAAAATTTTTGTGACTCCCCAATTTTCTCTAAAATAAATTTCAGCAAAATCTGTATTTCTCCTTAGTTTGCAGTAAATTATGTCCACAGAACATAAATACAAAAGTGCATGTTGCACAGAAATTCTCATTTTTGCCCACTAGGTTTACAAAAATTGTATATCAGCCAGTGACAGTGTCAAGCTTAAATGCTCAAACCTTGCCTGATTACAGACCTGGCTTTCTTAATTGGCATAGACTTAGCATCGATTCGTTCTCCCGATTTTACTGGAAGAAAGATTTCTTCTATCACGTGTGTACTCTGTCGTAAACACGCTGAAAGGTATTGATGTATCTGGAAGAACCTGCAATTTAACACTAACAATCTTTTGTTACCTTTACCTCCCTATTTCCCAACATATATTCAATATTCGTGCAGCAAATTTATAAGATCATCTAAACGAGTATCCATTTACGTACCAAATAAAGGCCGCCAACACAATGTCCACAGATTTGTCTTTGAGTCACTAGATCATGTTCCTTGGAGTGTTTGTCATCCAGCATTCTTGTATTTTGATTTAATTATTAACTGGTGAATCCATAGGCTGGTAACAGGGCACTGTATGTACAAGTCCATTATCAGTGTCAGTCGTGTTGTCATGAAAACTTACATCTCCAATATTCTGGAACTTTCTGGATTATCATCTTCAGCCAGCAAATAGTTTCTCAGTGGACCGACATTTTTCATCATAGAGTCTGGTACATACAGATTTACCAGAGATGTATTTCTATGTTGAAATTTCAAATAAAAAGTGAATACAGCACCCACAGCTGTTGGCTATTCATTAGAACACACTTGGAAATTTTGCCGTTTTTCTGTAATTGTTTCTGCCCATCTACCTGCTTAAATAACCTGGAACCGATACACATGTGGTTTTTGTGAGCAATATTAGACAAACTTGCGGTGGTTATGGACACGCAAATTTGCAACATTGCTAATGAAATCATGCCCATTATGAGCCTAATAACTTAAAGGATGCAACAATGGAACTCTTTGCGCTGCACGCCAAGGCATACACCCACAGACACAGAGATCCCTGTAATTAACCCCCTTCTTTTAAACTGGTCAAAACCGGATGGTGGTCAAATGTTGTCTGCTTCAATGTTCTCGACTAATTTCAACTGTAACAAAAAATGATTTGAAAGACAATTGTCGATGAGATCCATCACGGTAAAATGCCGCAGGGCAAGGTACCGTCTTGACTCCTTCTTAATTCACTGGGGAAAAAGGACGAAGCCAAGCACTGTTTCTCGAACACCCAACAAACTACCCCATAAAACTCTTGACATCTTTCTCTACCAATGTATTCTTTTCTTCATTTGTGGCATGGGTCAAACTTATACAATTTTACCAAATGTTAGAGAAGACCATCAGCCTAAAGCCACTTTAACATCCAAGCTGTCTGGGAGAAACTCCCAATGTGCCTGAGAGAAAGTGCAACATCGGTTTCTCAGAAAGCCATCAAAAACCTGTTCTTATGGAAACTGGCAATTTCGATGCAGTGGGTCTATAATTTGTTTGGTGTTAGCTGCAGCAGGCGAGAGAAGACATCTCAAGGCCAGTCACGCCTCCACTGAAATTTTTCCAGTTCTGAAGCAGACACTTGAGCAAACTAGCCTTAATTTTCCCAGATTAACGATATATTTCAGTATGACTAACATATACGTAATGCCTCACCATGTCTGGCACATACAGGGCGGGGGGTAGGGGTTAAAACTATTCAGAACCAAAACAGATTAACAATATATAACAACATGCCCCTACAAAGAGGCAGTTGTCATTGACGGCGCCTCTTCACTGATTTATTATAAGAAAATGCTGGGTAAATGTACTTATTTTCACCTGAATAAATTTTCAGTTTTTGCATTTCATACATTTAATGAAAGTTGTAATGTCACCATTTTGGACAGAGTTACAGTCACTTTGATTTCACCAACAGGCAACAACAGCACCACATCCTACCTGTAGCTCTGACTCTCACACCCTCCCAATCCCCCCCCCCCAAAAAAGAAACGAAAAAAAAAAAAAAGCCACAGTCCATCCTGCCTGTACTTCATATCAAATCCAGTAATGTAAAAATACAATTTCATTTGTGTTTTATTTCATGGTTTTGTGTCATCAGTGAAATAAACAGAATGCAAAAAAAAAAAAAGAAGAAAAGAAAAGAAAAAGAAAGAAAAATTAAGTGGTTTACAGAATTTGCACATGTTGTCAAAAGGACACAAATAAACTCTCAAATCTGTCACTGTGGTCAATATGTCATGGCACCACTGGCATTTTGCTCCGTAATCTGTGGACTCTTTGTTTCTCTTCAATCTGGGGTTACACAATGTTACACTTGCTACAGTCTGTTAATTCTGCCCCTCGGTCCATCCCCTGCTGATCCTATCTTTTTTAGGTGTCACATACAAATTAGAACTCCAGCAAAATTTTGCTCCAACCAGTCCCTTTTTAAATGCTGCAAATAAATGTCAAGATAATAGCCTGAGAGAGAGACAATGACTGTCCCTTCACTGCCATATGAAAGCCCCGACTTTTCAAACTGATAAGATCTTGCCTGAGCGGCCATTGTGCACTTGCGTAAGAGATTCCGCTGCCTAACTTCCACTGTTGCGGCATGCTGTCATTATACCACCTACCCACATGCACTCTATTCAAAATGTGCAGAAAAGGGCTGTAAATGTCACAGCTGTGAGGGGCAGTTAAAAAATGTCTGCATCTTCTAATTAGTACACAGAGCATGCTGGGAGGGGGGCGGGTAAGGTATGTTTTTTAACGCACCGGGAAAATGTTGTTCCAATATTTTAGCCAACATTTGGGCAGAAAGCATTTTTACAGCACTCTTTTTCGGACAAAAAGGAAAGGATTCAAAGAAAGAGTACTTGGTGTTACCAAAGTGAAAACCTTGAAAATTCTGAGTGGCCCCCAAGCACCTGCAAAATTACTCAAAAACTGGAACAAAAACAAAGACTCTTCAGTTGAAATAACATTGCAGCTGAACCTGTGTTTCTGGAAAACAAAACAGAAAGTTGAAACATTCCTTTTATGGTGATTTTTCCGGCTTGACACTACAAGTACATAGTACTCAATCAATCGTCCACTGCCACTTATGTTATATTATTTTTCAAATCATTTACCTCGAATTATGCTTTTAACAGAGAACTTCCTAAAACAGTTTGACACGCAAGAAGCCTGACAAAAAAAAGTCACACTGTTAAGTCTTTGCCCCATACATAAATAGCTGCAGTCCCACAACAGTGATGAGATGATGACACACAAGGCAGCCACAGATTTACAATAAGCTTGGAAAGAAAAAAAAGGAAAGAAAGAAAGAAAAGAAAGATCATCATTTCTTTGATATGTACAAAAGCACAAACTTGCTTCCTGTTTGGAAAGGTTCCGTATTTGCCCATCAACACAGCTTGCACGCGCTGTCACTGAAGACTACATTTCAAAGGACATATGCTACCAAAGTTTCAGAATATCCCTTCAAGGGTTTTCAAAAACTTCCATTGTGGAGTACAGAACTAGAGGCATGTGTGTTGAAAGTCTCGCATGTTTGCTTTGAACTGCAACTTTACACTGACAACATTAAAAGCTGGAACCATAGCCCATTATAAAAAATGTTTAAAGTTACAGTGGTATTTATCTGACATACAATTTTAAGCATTTGTAAACAGTAAACGTTCCTTTTCATTGCATTTCTTCCACTTTGCCCGCTTTTTTCTTTACTTTCCAGGTATTCGAGCCCATGAGTCATAAACTGCAGTTTTTAATTGCGAAGAGAATGCAGTGACTATACGGGATATCATTTATCATACATCAACTACTTTTTTATTTATTTTTTGCTAACTTTAACATTATTTTGGCACACCAATATAACAAAATGTTCCTTTAAATGTTGATTTTAAGATTTTGTAACCAAAAAAAGTTTTATGAACACTCAGTAATGATACAAATATTAAAATCCTGTACATTTACAGAACCCTAACATATAATGAGACGCATTTGCCACGGACCATAAAACGATGGCAAAAGCTTTCCTCAGGATGTCTTGTGGTGCTAGGATAGGCAGATACTAAATATTAGGTGTTTGAGCAGCCCAGAATAACAGATACCAAACATGTATGCACTTTCAGTATGGAGTTACCCTGTTCTGATTAATTTGTTTGATTACTATTCACTGCCATGATTGTTGGTTATTTATGAAGCCAATCTCTGTAATGCACACATATATCGCTGTACATATTTGGCAAACATTCGTATTGTGTACTGAAGCCATTTGTCATAAGAGAGGCCTTAATTTCTTGATATACCACACCACCAGTATCGTACTGGTGTAACATTATATTATATTGTATTGCAAAGATGTATTCATGCCTGGAGCCAATAATTAAATTTGAGTCCCAAATACTATGAAAAACTCTTCCTGTTCCCATGCATACAAACGTTCTTAACTGACGTCAGACTACCTGGAAACTTGTGCTTTTTTTACCCAAATGTACAAAAAAATTACACACCTTCTCAATTTATATAATGGTCAGTCACAATATTCTTTTTACTACTGAGACAAATATACATGGCATATTGCTTCAAGTACTCCTTTTTTAGCCGCGAACTGAAATTGCATATATTGTGACTGCATCTTAGATTTGCTCCACCTTGTGTTGATCAGAATCTTGTTGATAGAAATCTGAAAAAGAAAATTGTGGTGTGTGTGTGCGTGTGTGTCTGTGTGTTTAATTCAATGCTTTTAATTTGAATGCATCCTGGTAATGTCAGGCTGTAATTTCACTGCAATGGGAGTCACTTTCTAATCTTGGAACAACTCTTGAGATTTTGAGCCTACCTGAGACAGAGACACTATCAGCATTTTGTGAAAGTGGCATCATACTGACTTTTTTTGCCACACTTTGAAAATACACGGACCTCAATTCATGAAAATAGGCTCTTCTGAGACATGATGCAACAGATATGCTTGGGGGATAAATGCCAGTATGTTACAAATGGACCCCATACTTGGAAAACTAACTGCAGTCAATCGATTTTCTTGGACAACCTGACCCAGCCCACATTAAAAAAAAAAAAAAAAAACTATGATGATAATTTGTAAAGTTGAAGTATAAAATGTTCAGTTTTTGCTTTGACTATGACCTCTCTGTCTTGCTTTGTGTAACCTTGACAAGGTGAAGTCTATAATCTTGTTCCATGTGCATTTCTCCTTTGTACATTCTTTTGACCCTCCAGTCAAGTGAAGTGATGTAAGAGACAGACATTAGAAAGTAATACCCATTGTGACTGAACTAAACCACCAATAACCCATGATTCTCTTGCTCCAGATTTAACCTACTTCGGCAACTGAGATTTTCTCTTCGAGTTTTGAACAAATACACATCAACTTGAATCATCTGATCTCCGACAAAAAGTGCTGGTAAAATCCCATACATTGTGGAAAACTTTCAGTCACACAGTGGCTGCATAGTCCACAAACTGTGCAGACATTTTTGTCTTTATTTTGCCATCTGGTCACCAATTGCAAATGCCTCGTTTCATGTATCAAATATTGTACGGGATCTGGTGAATTATTGCCAATACTGCAGTCAATGATAACGTATGACTATCAGCATACAATGTAGTGGTCATAAAGTTAGAATACAATGTAGAAGTCTTTTATGAATTCACCATGCCACACGCATGCTTCGAACACAAGCAACTACATACTCCAGAGGCACTTGCGGTGTAAGTTGCCCTCTTCAGGATTATATATATGGGTATAATATTCATGATAGCTGCAGTAAGTCTACGTATTTACATACATCTATATTATAACTGTGTAAATTTCTTGTACATAATCAAGTAAAAATGGATTGTTTAATTTGCGTTAATTTATTTTGTTTTATTGTGTCTGAACAGAATTGAATTTGGTGAAATAAACTGAAACAATGGGACCAGATCTGGTTTTTCACACAACCCAGCAGTCTGCGTATAATATGGTTATATCGGTTTAGCATTTAGACTGCCCGTGGCCTACATTCCCCAGTCGCATTACGTAATATCTGCTCACCGTTGCTAAACCTGTCTGACATGAAATTACCACAGATCGATTGATTCTGATTGGGGGAACTAACAAAGTGCATGTCTATACCACATTATCAAACAAAACCTTATTGTTATGACCAGTTATGGAAACAGGTCTGTAGAAAACCTCGTGTAAGGGCTTGTGCAAACAATGTCTCGATCTCGATGGGCTCTCCACGGAAGGTCTGGGCCATGGCGTAAGTCCATGTGGACCGGTCACTTTAGACATAATATAGACACAGCACAATGTGTGTTATGTGCATGTGGTTAGGTTGGTTATTACTTATATAATGCAGGCTGTTACTGGGTGAGCACGGCTGGGCTGGCCCTGTAAATAGTTTTCCTGAACCTTATGGGAAAGATGGTTTGAGGTTATATAACTTGTGTGTCTAGTCACTCAACTTCTTCAGCGGCAGAGCGAAACCAGGAATTTGAGAAACAAACACAGTGGTTAAGTGAATTAAAAATAGACACATTTTTGGACGAGTTCAACTAGAGTGCATGTTTTGCCCAAGTTGACTATGACCCCCTATTATCTCAATACAGCATGCTATTGAATCCTTATACACAAAGTGAGGAAACACTATATAGAGGTTTGGCAGACACTGAAGATTAAAGCCTGCCTCAATCTATCTGTTTATTCAGGAGGGTCAGTGGAGTGGACAGATCCATGCAAACTAAAGGCATATGGCTGTTATATTCCCTGACCTCCATTTCACGCACCCGCAATTTGGAAGAGCCGGGTTGGGTTACCGCACATTGGCACTCCCGGACTAAAGCTTTACGTGTGCTTACACGCAGCTACAGGTCACAAAGTACAGCGTGTCCAACCCAAACGCCACCGGTGATGATCCAAACCAAGAGTGTGGACATGTTAGAGATTGGCACTAGAGACTGAATGTGATGGCTAAGCTTACTCCATGTTGAATCAATATAATGTTAACTATAGTGTATAATATTGTGTAATGGCCAGAGCGAGTTGAAAAGGTCAAACTACATAGTTACCCCACATCGCATAGACGGCTTCGGGCGGCATCATGGGTTGAGGCTGAGGAGGAAGCCCAAAGCCGGCGGAGGACATTGTGTTCTCCGAAGAGACTCCAGCCGAATGCATCTCCATCATTCCCCCGATGTGTCTACTGTTCATGTATTACGCAAACGACAACTCCATTCCACGTTACATGTACACAGCTATCTTTTCTCCATAACACAGTCTAGTCCATATGCAGCTATATCAATAACATAGGCACTTCACGGGCTACCACGTTGACCACTCTCAAAGTCCCGTGTCCTCCTCCTGTAGTGTCCACTAACAAGGTATGGCACAAGTCTCTTGGGCTGTGACAGCCCTCTCTGGCCGCAGGGTGATGGTCAGCGAGAGGCAGACAAGAGCACGTCTGCTGCTGGCCACTACCTTTAGTGTGTGTACACGATTATGCCACTCGGTCCATCCAAGTGGTAAATCTAGGTCAGCTCGGCCACTCCACTGACCAAACAAAGGTGACGGCTATTTCCAGCCGGCTTCTCTACCAATGGTCAGTCTTGAAAATACAAGTAATTTTTAGTAACACTGACCTTTTGCCAAGTTAACCCCACCATAACATACACAGTGGGAGGGTCTGGGTGTTTTACAGAAGCTTTGGATAAGCCACCTGAAGGGTAGAGAAGGCCGGTACAATGTGTGAAGTGAGCAGTGGATGAGACTCCACCTGTGTTATGTTCCTCTATCGTCCATCTCCTACAAGTCTTATGCAGTTTACACCGCTCAATAAATCAACAGGCATTTCTTTTTGCCCAAATTCTGTGGGAGGACAAAAAGGGTGAAATTAGCATAAGGCATAGTATCATATACGTTCTGTAACATTGCTTATAGCACATGTGTATTATGACACAGAGTACCACACCTTCCCTCCCCCTGTGAAATAATTTGTCATTGGATAGACTTCTGGCCTGTCATATATTACAGATATCTGTCTCCCAGCTGCCATTGGCCATAATACATAATCACCTGGGACTACTGACATGCTGTAGCCCACATACTGCACACTGGGGTTGGATGCACCTCACACGCACTCAGCTGCTTAACACCATTCTAACAAACACACCTGCATTTTGGATGGGGTTTCCAACTAGAATAAAATTATAAAAAAAAAAAAAATACGAGAGAACGAGTGGTTAAAAAAAGGCTCAAACTTGATTGCCAGGCACTGAAGCATGTTATTCCAGTGTGATTGTCATCGTGGCTTGTGGTGACTTCAGACAGGCACCAAAGCACAACTGGGAAAGCCCCAGTGCTACACTTAGATTTTCCAAGGAGGAGCGGCAGAAAGCTGGGCAAAAGAGACTGACGCATGCCTCTGGCCTGCGCTTATGTCTGCGTGCAGAACCAGATCTGGGTACAACAGCACATTCTCATTAGGACTGACGCTGACTGCCACTGGCCATGGCCGTGTCGTGTCGTGTCGAGGCTTGACCATTACGCTGACCAATTCGCTGACCAATTCGTGCTGTTTCCAGGCACCATCATGCAAGTAGCTAGATGGAGTGACCATCACATTTTGCCACACTGAAAAGCCGAACCACTTAATTTTGCAAAGTCGACAGACGCAAGCTTATAACGCACCTGGTTCACTCTCCCAACCTCGCAAGACTTCTGCTGAAATATCTTCCCGGAATTATGGAAATAAGTTAAACATTTACGTCAATTTTCTAATTTTTCATTAAAAGCCTACTTAATCTTGGAACAAAATTCTACTGACTCAGAATTTGTACATTTTATTGTCTAGTTTTTTGGGGGGGTTTTGACATTTTGTTTCACTTGAAAGAATTTTCAATTCACAGCTTTCAATGTAGTACACTACATGGTCTTGTTTATTCTCACTCTATTACGTAATAAACCTTCCAGATTAACGTTTTGTCCATTCATCTTTCCATTTTTTTGTTTCGAACTTTCTTGTCCATAATTATTGTACAGAATTCACATTATTAACAAAAGGGAAAATGTATGTAAAATTAATTTCCTTGTTTTCAGTGGGCAGAGTACTTCACACATTGAAAATGACCTAGAAATGTTTTCAAACACAGCTTCTGAAAAATTTTCCACATTATCACAACTGACATGATATCCACATCTTGCCATTCCCAATATGTTTATAACAGTCTTTCTGTAATTGTGAAATTATTTTTAAAAATCTTGCACTTTAGGAAAGTACTTCATAAATTTTGATAAGAGTCAAAGTCTGTCAGTACTAATAATTTGGTACATGTAGCTGTGTATTTAGACATTGCCATCCAGCATGGCCGGTCCCTCGCCACAGCTCAGTGACTCAATATTCGTAATAACATTACTTCCTTGATCTCAATCCTATTACCACTCATATTCTGTGGCAGCAGTGGTGGCCAATGGCATATCAGGATACCCTTCATAGCAACGTTTGTTTTCTGGGGCAGATCTAGACATTTCTTAAAGAGTGGGGGTGCCAGATGCCTGTAGGATAAAACACTGCTGAAAAAACTAAAATTTTCACAAATTTTTACCTGAAAAGGTGGGGTTTGATGTAAAATGTGGAGTCAGATGCTAGGACTATGCACTGTAAATCTACCTTTTTCATGTGTTTGTGTGTGGGGGAGTGGGTCTTATGCCATTATAGAATCAATTTTTGTTTCTCAGCTGGAAGAGTGAAGCACTTATCTCAGAATAAAATGTGTGCAGTGAAAAACATTCGCACAAAAGTAACATAAATATAAGTTTACTCACAAACAAATATCTTTGTATATATTCTATGTACTCAATTTCTGAGTAGCCAATCTAAGTTAACAGTAGTTTCACCCAACTGTGAAATAGAAAGCAGAGTTATTGCAAGATCGCCAGTGGCCTTTAACAGTTGACATCCAGCATTCCAGTCATTAGAAAGTTTATTAACCCTTAAAGCGCTAATTTAAGACTGAGAATGCGCGCAAAGTGCCCCGAAGAAAGCTGTTGACTAAGACTACTATTTGTTTTAGACCAGACTTCCTGGTATTTGAATGAAAGGTATCTTTATGAGGAATTTGAATCTTAACCATATATATGTTTAACGGGAATGAGAAAACGACTATAGCCGTGATTAGCACTTTAAGGGTTAAACAAAGCTATGGAACCTTTGCTTTCTTGATGGGCTGGTCGGCTAAATATCCATCAGGTCTCCCACTTTTTTTACTCACTTTCTTGACCTGTCATCAGAACTATGCCTTGTTTTGGACAATCTCCCCTGTGAATATCTGTTTATTTTCTCTTCAGTCCATGTTAAATATAAAATTTTGCCCACAGAAGCAGAAAATTTCCCTATTTCTTGTGAAAGGATGTTTGCAGGTAAGTTACTAGGAACATAAAATTTTATACTCCGGTAAAAGGTGCCCTTCCACCTGCCCTATAGCCTACATACTGGAGTTTTATTACATGTATCAAATAAAATGTGTCCATTCTAATCACCCTATAACCAACATAGAATTTTTATACTCAGGTAAACGATCTCCTTTGAACCACCCTACAGCCAACAGAATTTTATACTCAAGTAAAAGATGTCCTTTTATCCACCCTACAGCCAAAAGAATTTTATACTCAGGTAAAAGATGCCCTTCTAACCACCCTACAGCTAACATAGAATTTTTATACTCAAGTAAAAGATGTCTTTCTTACCACGCAATAGCCAATAGAGAATTTTATAATCAAGAAAAAGATGTCCTTCTAACCACCCGATAACCAACATAATTTTATGCTCAAGTGAAAGATGTCTTTCTTACCACCCTATAGCCAACATGGAATTTTACTATCAAGTAAAAGATGTCTTTCTAACCACCCTACAGCCAACATAGAATTTTATTATCAAGTAAAAGATGTCTTTCTAACCACCCTACAGCCAACATAGAATTTTATTATCAAGTAAAAGATGTCTTTCTAACCACCCTACAGCCAACATAATTTTATACTCACGTGAAAGATGTCCTTCTAACCACCCTACAGCCAACATAGAATTTTATTATCAAGTAAAATGTGTCCATTCTGACTACCCTATAGCCTACACAGAATTGTAGAGTCCAGTAACAGGCACCCCTCTCACTGCCCTATAGCCTACACAGAATTGTAGAGTCCAGTAACAGGTACCCCCTCACAGCCCTATAGCCTACACAGAATTGTAGAGTCCAGTAACAGGCACCCCTCTCACTGCCCTATAGCCTACACAGAATTGTAGAGTCCAGTAACAGGTACCCCCTCACTGCCCTATAGCCTACACAGAATTGTAGAGTCCAGTAACAGGTACCCTCTCACTGCCCTATAGCCTGATGCTCTGTATTGTCCTCAGTTTCAATTACTACAGTCACCTTGCCATCATTTACCGCTGTGTCCTTTCTGTGATGAGCCACGGCTAGACATGGATACAACAATGAAGTTACTCTGTGTGAATATGCTACACATATTGATATCCTATACCTACAGATATCATAAAAACAGTTCACAGATGAAGCTCTTCGCTGGCACAAAATACGCTGTGGGTTCCTCGTGAATATCTGTGTGAGGCTTCAGCCTTCGACACAGAGACAGACTTCCATCAATAGCAGCATCTTTTCTTGTGTCCCCATCTCTTGGATAATTGCCATTATCATGAATGAACATTTTTCAGTGATATCTTGTTCACGGAAAAAGTTTTCGGTGTTTCTAAATTGGAGGATTTTTTGCTAGTGGTCCATCTCATATCGAAAACCACACACACTGAGTTTTCGTTATATGTGGAGATCATAATCTAACATGGCTCCCTCTTGAAAATACAATGAAGATGGTAGGGGTCATATGTATTTTAATTCCAATAAGACAGATACTTTACAATATTATATCCCTAGACTCGAAGCCTGCTTTAATTTTTTTGCACTTCAATTTTTTTTTTTTTTTTTTTTTTTTTTTTTTTGTGAACTCCTCTGTCCCTTTCACAAATCAATGAACAAGGATCAAACAATTAAAAACACGACAAAATTAAAGATCTTGTTACATGTACAAATAGCCAAAGGCTGTCAACAAAAATAGCACATTAGGGAAAAATACAATTCTCTATGTCTGTGGCTTATATTCACATGTCTGTCTTGTGCAACAATCACACTTGCTCTCTGGGTACATGGAAGGCATTTGTACAATGAGGAAGCACAGTTTTCTAACTTCTGTCCCAGTATATGTATTCTTAAACAATATGCTTCCCTCTACAAATTGCATATATATATATATATATCTTTGCCTGCCAGGTATGCAAACTATATAACACCAATCCTGTACAAAGAACACAAATATATCATTGTTTCAAGTTACACTGACAGCAAACTCATTTAAAACTCTTTAAAAAAACAGGCCTGAAGGCAAATTTCTCGGCACCTGCACATACATCATCACAGATACTAGTGTAAGTCATTGTGCCTTTCCTTCGTAAAGAAGTGGTAAAGTGCGTAACACTCTGACCAGCCTGCCAACCTTCTGACGTACTTTTCTCTGAAGATACCAAGTTAAAAGTAGATTCAGACTTTATTATTTATCTTTGTTATTTTCTGTACAACTTTGCAGAGCTGTCACATATGATAGAAGTAATTCCATTGAAATTTTGATTTAGTCAATATTAATCCACATAAATTTTACTCAAAACAGTGATAAATATATATTGTACAGTCTTATAATAATAATAATAATAATAATAATAATAATAATAATAATAATAATAATAATAATAATAATAATAATAATAATAATAATATTTTATCAAACCTCCAGGCTTGGAGAAATAAAAGTACATAGATATCAATATACATCGAGATCATTATACATAAATATATTCATAATATAATCGAAGTGATTTTTTTTTTTTAAAGAGATATGGGATCACTAAAAACACCACTAAAACATCTTGTCAGTAGCACAGTGAGGATATGTTCCTCTGACCATGGTTTAATGAAATTTTCATGAGCTTCTTATAATATGCTTTTTAAGCTTTTTAGAAGTAAGTTTTATGTTCTGTGGCTGTCCCCCCTCCCCCCCCCCCAAAAGGACCAATCTAACATCTTAAGTATCAATAAACAATACATAAAATATTCACAAAGTTTTACAGTTGTTTCTAGAACTTTGCACCGAGATATTTGATATCTCACAATCAATGCTATTTCATGTCAAACTAACAAGACCTTCACTCTTTCCCACCTGAAATGCCCAAAAGCACTTGCATGCATGCACATATGCTGTCTCCTTAAACAAATTCTTAAATTTGATTAGCTCTATCAAAATTTTACATGAAAATTTTCCAAGAAATATTTTACAAAATCATATGCCCTAGGTCAGCAGCTTTCCTTAGCATGCTCTGGATACAATGTGCTACAATATGTTACAATGTGGCAGGAAAGGGTTCGGATACATGAAAAACTTTCTGACTCATACAGCAAGTTGACAAATCAGAACGGGCTATATAGGTTTTCCTGTCTGGAGATTACCAGGGTCTACTGCCTTATTGGAGCTTTTTTGTCGCATTATGTAACATGTGACCAAGTTATGTATCCCAGGAGGTACTGATAAAACTTGTCTGTCTAGCCATTCCAACTTGTGAATAGATACTCTCCTGTAAGCAACAGCTGACGAAATTGCTCTTTTGTACTTGTTGGTATTTGCAGGGTATGTTTTTACCAGGTTAATTCAATTTTCTTATCTCTTGTAGTGTTGCTCAATTCTGACACATGAGGGTACTGTACTTTTTAATAAGTATCCTTACTTCTGCCCTTGTAAGCCAAGGCAAGAGCAAAAAGGGGGCCAAAGAGTAAACACAACATAAGCTTTCCATTACTTGATCATTTCAACTAATTCTTTATTTCTACCCAAAAAAGGGGTGGAGTCCAGCTGCTAAATCATCAAATTGAAAGTTTATTCTGACCCACACAAAATTAACAGTGAAAGCTGCTGACCAGAAGTTCCTGAGTTTAATATGCTTTTTGGTGACCTCAAGTCCACCATTTTTAGTTACGTAAAGTGGCAGTGCCCAGACTCTGGGGCACCTGGTCAGCCATTGCCTATGTAATCACATGCCTGCGGCAAGGTAACTTTATCTCTGGACCTTTCAAGACTGCAGCATTTTTCATCGGGATATACCCTGATACACAGCCCTGGTCAATTAACCCTTTATCTGCACTTCAAAAAATAAAATACCAAGTTACTGAAAATGCCATTTTCATTTCAACGTTAAATATCTTTTTTCAGACGGCAAATAGTGAACAGTAGTAAAAGAAATGTAAAATGGCAAACATCAAACAGTTAAACAAAGAACAAATACTGAACACCAAACAATGGACACCCACAAAAAGCTTGTGGACAAGTTATATCATACAAAGCCACATTGGCATTTTCCTAGGACAGAAGTAAAAACATATGACCTGCAAAATCTGAAGACAAACAACACCAGCTTTAACTGTTTTCCAAATACAGTGGAGCCCCTCTTATACGGCCTCCCTGATGAGGGGGGACTACCCCACCCACATCAACCACCTCTCCACGCAGCAAGCTTGTTATTTTAATTTCAATTTCCCTTTAAGAAAGCCCCCCCCCCCTTATAAGGCCAGATTTCTGGTGTATGTGGGGTGGCCTTATAATAAGAGGGAACCATTGCATTCATTTTGGGAGTTCAAGTCCGAGTCCATATTTTTGGCATGCTGGCAAGAAAAACCCCTGACTCCTACTGTAACAGTGTTGACTCAGACTGTAACAGTGTTGGCTCAGACTGTAACAGTATTGACTCAGATTGTAACAAGGTTGATTCAGACTGCAAACGTGCTGACTCAGACTGT
>OZ026627.1:3546159-3676159 GCA_964020975.1 Hermodice carunculata
CAAAGATGGGCTATGGTCGGTACCAAGTCACTGTAAGGAGCATTGATAAACATTTAAACCTACATGTACATCGCAAATTATCAAAAATAAAAAATAAATGAATGCTGTTCACAAACACGGCGATTTCTGTTCAGCCGTGTTGTGCTTAAAGGGGCAGACTATCGAGAGCACATGGTAACCAATGTCAGTCGCGCCTAATGGACACATGCTCACTGTCAAATGTTAATACCCAACTGTCTCTTTTCCACGAACCCTTATTATAATCTTGGCCATATTTGGTATGAATATCTACTGCACACTTTTGTTACTTGAGCACGTGCTGACACAAGGGGGTCTTTGTCACAATGAAATCTACCTTACTAGTTGACATCAAAGGATCCTCTGGGTCAACGTGTTCCCTTGTTCCCGCTGTCAACAGAATAAATATTACATAGGAATTGGACTTATTACGATCACGAAGAAAAACAGTTGGGTGTATCGACTTACTATACACCTGTCAGCTTTAGTGTACATCAAATAAATAAAGTTCTTCCCCTAAACACAAATGGAACCCAAAATTGTTGAAACTGAATCTCCCAGATTATATATACACTGATTAACTCAGAGATATGCTACATGGATTACTAATTTGATCCTCCGTTAATCCTTTTGTCATGTTTGGCAGAGGTAATATTGTAGCCTATTAGATGACTCTGTGTTCGGCAGAATTCCAGGCTGAAAAGAGGTACCTGCCTAACAGTTGCTGGCCATCACGTAATTGCTGAGACTTCAAATGCAAAAGGTCAAGCGAAAAGAGTAACAATACTAATTACAGGTTGGGCTAATGTGCACCCTCTCTCTCCCAGGAGTGATCTATGGCTATCAACAGTCGGCCCCTCATACGCTACACTAAGGGATGTGCACAAAGCCTAACAATTCAGTTGTACATTTAACACATTCTTGTTAAAAGGCTCTCAGTTGAGGTCGATGCAGATACTTTCCTACCACTATTTGACAAATCCACAATCTTGGAAAATCAGAAAGCACTATTTTGGGGGGGTTGTGGGCTCTTCAGAGTTAATACCAGTGGCCTGAAGAGCTGACTCTAAGAGACTCCATTTTCTGAAATTCGCTACCGGCTGCAGGGACTACCTGGCAAAACTGAGCTTCGTTAGGAGGTTTCTCCACTTCCCGCCAGCCCTGAATCATTGCTTAAGTATGCATGCTCTTAAAAGTCTAATTGGGTGTACTTTGAATTTGTCACAGGTGGGTAACTTGCAAGGAATGAATCTCTTTCACTTGGGTTGGTGACTGTGCATGGTTTTATGTTCAGGTTTCGCCAGCAAAGGAGGCGGTTCCTCCCCTTGTCAGAAGAGCCAATCAATATAAAACTTTTGCACACTTGAAGAAAAATTCCTTTTCCGCTCATCTTGCTCCGTGTCCTTGCTCCATAGTATGCTATGTGACAAGGAAACAATTCTTCTTTGAAGCTGCAGACTTCGTTACTTCCCATGAGGCTGAGTCGGAATGCAGATCTTTCCACAATAATTGCTATGTCTTCATCTTTGTTTATAAAACTTTCTGTCAACTATCTAACATCTTAAACTAAATCTGTTTTTACTTTCAGGGGAGCACAGTAGTGTAATCACAATGTTTTAATACTCGACATTTTCCTTTCACGAAGTAAAGCTACAAGAAATGCTGGATTATTGTCAGCGGTGTCAGCTGTGTCCAACAGCCACTGACATTCTTTTAATCTGAAACCTCTGACATGTGGCCTGTCCAGCCCACTTAATGTTATCCCAAACTGAGTCATTTTTTACTTCATTTGAGAAATGTGAAGTCATTCAGCCACACAGAATTTATTTTTGCTGAGCAATTTCCCTACTCTTTTTCACCCCTATTTGTTCTGCTTGTACAGGCGAAAGGCAAACTGTTGTTTAATAGTGTGATGTCAAAGCAATTTTGTACAGTCCATTGAATCTACGTTGCATGATGCACAGTAAATGCCATGATATACCAAGCAATTTAATTCAAATAATTGCTTTGACAAATTCTGCTCCACTAGAGGTCTCTGCAAGATAAGAGTTTGGTGTATCGCCACAGTTTGGGCCTCCATGTAACAGATTACACATACATTATACTTTTCATCCTACACATATACGTGACAGATTACATTTCAAGTCTCTTTTCCAATTTCACGCAAACATGATCAAAAGTAATGCAGATTTTGTCATGAATTCATCAATGTTTACAATGAATTTTCTTCCAAGACTTATAAAGAACAACTTTCAGAGCTGCCATAAAATATTTAAATGAAATGGGAACCTAATGCAGACGTGTCCTAATTTTCCTTTCGGTGAATCTGACCTTCTGCGACAGACTTATTGAAAATATACCATTGAGGCATTTTAGATAGCACCCTTGAAAAAAATGCATATTATAAGTTCATAGAACATGAATTTTGGACCTATATTAACTCATTCCAAACTATGGTGAATAGTCATACACCCTGGCTTAACTTGGAACAAAGACTGAGAAACATTCTGTGATTGTCGCCACGAAAAAAAATTGCAAGACTACTCATACTTGTTTTTTTACATCATTGCATGCATGTGGACAAAAAACATGACACCACTATCATGGTGTTAGCAATATTATACAGATCTGGAAAAAAATAATTTTCTAAAAATGCTGAGTTTCCACGTCTGTCGAGTCTTTTCAAGTTGTGTAAACATGGTGAATATTTTCAAACTGTGTGAACATGCTGGTGAATTTTGGTGAGTATACACAACTGGTTAGTTTCTCAGTCCAGCAACTTACAACAGTAATTGAAATTATGGTCTGCATTCTTTTGCAGATTTAAAATTTTCCCGGTCTATGGTGACTTGTCATTATAAAGGTTGTTTGCTTCATCTATTTCATTAAATATAATCTTTTTTCTGAAAATTTTCGGGAAGACTAACCAAGATGACATGTCCACATGCAAAAACTTTCCTCAGCACATGGATGGGTGCTTCGGGTACATAGAAGAAAGCTGCTGACTTGATTAAATAATGTGACCTTTTGACCTTTTGAGTGTTATCTAATTCCACAAGTTACAGGTTTATTTCCCATACGTATTAGCTATGGTTAAACAAATATTCATAACTGCCCTTCGTTCACTGCACTTTTTGCCTTATTCGAATAAGTGTACAAAAACTGTGAGAGGTAATCAGTGTGAAAACAAGAGGCCCATGGCCCTAGTGCTCTGCTGACATATAATCTGGTGACCATCACCAAAAATTTATTTCTTGAAATGTATTCCCTCTATTAATTTGATAAATTTTCCAAATTTCAGTGCAGCTTTGTCTTTTTGTTTGATGATAATTCATAAAAACACTCTTTTAAAGAAGCATTCTCAATATTTTCACATTTTTATATGATACTATAGATGGCGCCACCAATATCAAACTGAACCTAGATTTTCATACACTTAATGAGTCCTATAAGTCATGTGGGGTGAATTTTAAAACTGTGGACTGTATTGCATTCACAAGCAAACAATTTACAGATGGGATGGATGGAATGATGGACAGGCACACAAGAGATTGTGTGAGCTCTGTAGCCTTGGCTCAGCAGATAAACACCATTTGCTAAATGACAATTTTTGGCAGGCATTGATAATAATCTCAAAAAACTATCAAATGCTGTCATGACCCCCCCCCCCCAAAAATAATAATAATAATTATTATTTTTACTCAGTTAATGGAACATTTGTTGTGCTTGGTCAGTGGTTTTTGCCTTGCCTGGCTGGTCATGCTCATGAGTGAAAGCCAAAAACACCCCTTTAAAACTTTCTGCCCTTGTTTCTCACCAATATTTACATGTTTTAGAACATATCCTGATTAAAACATCTTTGCAAAAATTTTGCTCAAAACAGAATTCCATTTTAAAACTGAAAACTTTCACACATGCATGCTGCAATGCCCCCACAGAGGCTACTGTCAGGCTTCCCAGACAATGCAAAGACCACTAATTTGATGCCACAGGTCGATGCAAAATCCACAGCTTTTCGTACAAAGCATTTCAATATACAAATTTCAGGAACCGGTCTGATCATTAGCCAATTAGCCTTCTAGAAGGCAAGTGTTTCTTGAGTTTGCCTACAGAAATGCATAAAAAATGGTTAATTACTTTAAGATCAATTATTGAAGAGCCATGACAGATTCCTTGTTAGTTATGTTCTTATTTCACATTTTGGCTTCAGATTTTTTTAGTCTAGAGAAGTCGCAACAATTTGTATCTTTTACCAAAGAATCTAGTGTTATCTCCATATTGAGACCACACTGGGGATTGAGGAAGGTGGTCTTAATAGGAATGGCCTTAATAACAAATGGACTTGAATTACATATAAACAAAATGGGATAGTAAATTGGTGGTCTTAACCCTTTCCCCCTCAAACCGGCCAAAACCGGCTGGTGGTCAAATGTCGTCTGCTTCAGTTTTTTTCAACTAATGTCAACAGTTATGAAAAACAATTTGACTGAGAAATGTACATGAGACCTATTAAGATCACATGCCCCAGGTCAACAGCTTTCCTTGGCATGGGTTGGGCAGTTTGTGCCCAACCCATGCCAAGGAAAGCTGTTGACTCAGTCTTAATTCAAGGGGGAAAGGGTTAATGTACAGAAATGATGTCTTTTATCAGGTGGTGGGTCTTGAAGACTGCACTGTACATGAACAAAGCAGGCATTGGCATGGGAAAAATTACAGAAACAAGACTAAATCACAGTCTGCAACTGCCTGTTACGGCCTTTTTGTATGACCATCTGTTCTTGTAATAAATAGCATGCACCTTACAAATTACAGTTTGCGACCTATTGTAGCCAATCCTAACAATGTCACACAAGAAAAAAAAAAAAAAAATACCTGAAAAGCTTCAATTGCATGGCATTCAGGTGAGTGTCAGCACATTGTGGCATTCATAGCATGGTTTGGTTTGCTCATTTAACGGGGAGCATGTATCTGTTTACGTACTTTGTTGAGCTGACAAACATGACACTAAGAAAACTAAGTCAAACGGAGTGTGTGTATGGTCACATTCATCCACAGCTTGTGCCAGGCAATAGCTGTCTCTAGCTCAACTCATTCATAATATGCCATATGTTATGCACAACACTCAGCATCATCAACCATTTGAAAGTCAATCTCATGTCTAGCCTGACTACTTCCCATAATACCATAATCTGGGCTGTAGCTGAGGTCTTGCAGGTTTTCAAGCTGGGGGGGGGGGTTATCTTTTTTTTATTTTTTATTTTTTTTATTTTAACATCGGAACAGTGGTTTGTTAGTAAACATTAAGCTGCAGTAATCATTCTTTCTGCAACTTTCTTGGATAAACATTGCAAATAATGTAGTTGTCAATGTGTGTGGCCTTGTCTGCATCCACCATGTTTGCTGAAGTCCCATGACCTTTGAAACTGGGCCAAAGACGCACTTTTCATGAAGCCACCATTTATGACAAAATTTTATGAAAGTCTTACATCAATTAAATTTTGTGCGGAATAGTCTCACAAAAGTCTCCCTTACTTCATAGCCTTTTACTAATTAACAATAAATGCTGGATAATTTACAATAACAATCATACAACCAGATGGGAAGCTCTCGTAACATCCAGTAACATTAGTCTACAGACAGATTTGTCCCATACCTGTGGAATTATCAATATGTAATACTCTCAGTCACAAATCTGAAACAGAACATTGTACATGTGTTCCCATAAAACAGAATTATTCAATACAGGACTTCTTTCCAAAAAAAATCACAAAACACTGAATGATCTTGCCACCTGAAAGAACTTGACCCCATTTTAAAATATCTTTTTCAAGTGTGGGTCAAATGTATGAAGCATATGAATTATAAGTAATCAAAAATGTTTCATACAACTCATTTTGACAAGGTTCAAACCAGGACCTCTCAACAGTTCTCATTTGCATCACTAGGTGTTCTACTGTACTTCTCTTTTTTGTCACCAGGTGGTGCATCCACTACAGGATCTGTCTTGACATCTTACCAGGTTAAGTCTGGCGCATTGCTGTCTTGTCACCTGTAAAAGCCAGCTGGAAAGATTTTCCTTCTGGTCATATGTACCAGCCTCAAGACAAAGTACCAGCCCTTTGGTCAAAGGTCTCTGTTCCTTCAATGATGACACAGCAGTTCACTAACTTTACTACCAAGCATTTCTCTGTGTACTGCTGTGAAGTGGATAAAAGTGTTAATCTTGGAGAGTATGTCAGTTTGTGAATGAAAGAACGGTCAAGCAAGCAACAGAAGGCAATGAGAAAGCAATGCATAAGAAAAAAACAGTGTCACCCGTAAACCAGGAAAGCTTTGCTACAACACTAGAAGCCAAAGATCCAAGCGATGTGCATGCATCCATTATACGATTCAACCCGACTACATTCTGAACCAGTTCCATTGGCAACTCCACAAATTTCTGATCTTTATATTTAAAAAAAATAACAACAAAACAAACAACCAGGATTCCATTTGTTTCATTTCCTGGTTTACACGCAATCTTTCAGCAAAAAGCAAGCTCAGCAAGCGAAAAGGTGGCCGCAACCAGAGAAGTGAAGGTGCACTCACCGAGTGTATGATCTACTAATGGTTCTGTTGGCCCAGGCACGTTAGTCAGACACGCCCTTGCCTGGGCAATTCGCTTTTCAGAGAGCCGCCTCATGGGAACTGGTTTTGCCAGAAGGTGTTGTGCTGCGGCCATGTTTGGTGCCATTGCACCCATGCCGTGTATCCCTTGCATGCTCATATCTTTCGGATCATCTGGACTCCCTGTTCCAACAATAAGAAACACATAGAAGAATTCTCTTCCAGCACCGGGTCAGGTGTGCAGACTTCCACAAGGTCTTTTTTTTTGTCCCCAAGTCATACTCAACTGTCACAAGAAGTACACTTTTTGCAGCCATTTTTGATTTATTTTGTGTGCATTTTTGAAATCTAATGGTGATTTTGCCCTTAAAACATGAATTTTTTCATACATGTAGCAAAACTTCCTGGTTTGACAAGCAAATTAATCTTACCGTTTCCTTTCGTGCCATAACTTGAGCAGATCTGATGTCACGCTGAAACATTATCTTGCCCGAGTTTGCAATCTCATCTCAAAGAAAACAAAAAACAAACAAACAAAAAAACGTACTCTGCCGACTCTGCAAGATTTTGCATGACTCCACCCGAACTCACCCGACATGTAAGCAACTCTAAATAAAGTCTACCATTCATGCTGGCTGGACTTCTAAGAGTTACAGACACACACAGAAAGGCAGGAATGGAACAGAGGGGAGGCCTGCATATGCTTCCACACACCACGAGTAACGAAGGCTCACCAGTTGAGAGTGGAAAGATGTGCAATTTAACCCAGTGATCAGCAGTCTTATACGGAGCATTCTGACCTTGAAGAACTGGTCAAGGTCAAATGTAGGTACGACCTTGTGGCATGCAAAGTATCCATAATCATGGACCTGGACTGAAAATAGGCCCCTTCTAAAGGGTTACTGCAACCAAGGCTGTATTATCCCATCAAGACATACCATACAAGGCCCTGGCTATCTTCTGGCTACATTTAATGGATCACTACCAAATTTGGACTTTTTGAACAAAATTTGTGCAAGACGTTTTATTTTGCCCCACTATTGCATACGAAAGGGTAAAAAATACAGTCTTATATTAGGTCTGATACCTCTCAACAAACATAAATATTATTTAAAATTTCTCAGCAAAAACACTGTATTATTCCTAATTTCTGAGCAAAAAACATGTGGAGCACACAGGGCTGTAAAACTGATGTGGTGGGTTTTTTTCCTTCCTGTGATGGCCTAAGTCGACTGACAATAAGGCCACCAGATGACACCACAGTCTACAATCCCTTGTATGCATGCTCTATTTTTAGAATTCATTGCTAAAAGATAGTGAAAGTCAAGTCAAATGTTCAGAAATGGTAATTCAAAAGTTGTCATCTTTACTATGATTTTAAGTTGTAGAGATGTACATTCATAAGAAACAGTTTTATTATAAGAAGGCAAATGAGGATAGTCCCATTCAAACCCAACAATCTTTTGCCCCCCCCCCCCCCCCATTATGTCTTAGGCCTGTAGCTAAGGCAGAGTATAATTGCATGCATGAACTCTAAACAAATAAAAATGGATTCATCACATAAAATCGTAGCTTCACACAGAATGCCACAAGCAACTGACAGAATTATCCATAATTCACAAATTGACAGGTGAAACCTAAATTCACCATGAAGGACACACAAGAGCCTATCTATGGTAAAATCTCAATTCACTGCGA
This sequence comes from Hermodice carunculata, assembly GCA_964020975.1. NCBI lineage: Eukaryota > Metazoa > Annelida > Polychaeta > Eunicida > Amphinomidae > Hermodice > Hermodice carunculata. Next base: position 3,554,482 of record OZ026627.1, read on the forward strand.
TTGACACCAACCTGGTGGCGTGGGAGGCATATGTTGCCGGACTTCTGATTTCAGGTTGTATGCTGATGGTGGATCATACATTCCACTAAATGTCCCTGACGATACGGCTAAAGCCGCAGATACTGGCATTCCCATGCCGGAATAGTCATGTGAATGTGAATGTGAATGGCTCGTTGAAGCCACAGTCATAGGTTCTATGTTAGTCACAGAGTGTCCTTGTGATGTTCCGACGGCCTCATGGCTCTCCAGTGTCCCATGGTACTGGTCAGCATAAAAACCAGGTGTCGGCTTGTCCCCCTCCACTGCAAGTACACGAGAAAATGTCCTTATAATCCACAATACGGCTCACAATCTTTTTTTTTTCATGAAAACTCTTCATGGAATTAAAATAGTATAAGGCTCAAACAACTGGCTCACTAGGGGGTGCCACTGATCAAGCAAGGTCACCTGATATTTTATGACCAAACAAAAATAACAAAAGTGTCATGTGATGCTTCTTGGTCAGTTTTTTTGTCCCACTTGAGACTTACACATGCTTGTCCTATTGGCTTTGTTATGGACACTTATCTTTTCAGGTGTCCATATAATTCAACCCAGTGAACATCAGAACATCACAAAGTGGACAGAATAAGATACTTCCCTTCGCATGTAAGCGAAAATTTTGTAGCTTTGTGAAGTATCACAGTCAGGCCAAACAATGCATACCTATAGATGTTCCTTCTTTCATGCTTAAAAAATTTAGGTCAGTAGGTAGACACTTTTATCTCAACTGTAATTTCACTGGCTTTTCACCATGAATTACCCAATTATTCACATCTTTTGATGTGCAACAAGACAATTTTAAATATTTCATTTTTCTGTCTCAGTTTTAAAAAAAAAATGAGGTTAGAGGTTAATTGCAGGTACAACAGGTAACTGCAAACAGAGGAATTATATTGTTTGGCCTAAAGTTGGCTTGAGGTGCCTGCAGAAGTGGTAATCCCTGACCATAAATCAGTTCCCAAAACAAATTAGTTCCAAAAATGTTAAACATTTTGGGAAATATACACTTCACATTGCAATACAGTGGTCCCCCTCTTATAAGGCCAACCCCAAATGCACTAGAATAAGTGGCCTTATAAAAGGGGTAAAATACAATGAAGATGCCATACTTGCTGCGTGGAGAACTGGCCTTTGTGGAGGGGGTGGCTTTTCTACGGGGGGGGGGGGGGGACTTATAAGCAGGGGACCACTGTATTCCGAACATACCAGAAGAACATCATAAGTAAAATAACATTAATGCACTGTATTTTGCACTTAGATCATTTCACACACAACTGAAAAATGAGTACTTAGACGTTTGAGAAAACTGGATCTGAAATGAAACTAAGATGAGGGAAGAGATTCGGCTACGACTTATTTCCAGGTATTTTACACATCTTGGCATTTTCTTGTTCTTTTTCTCGGTTTGCATTCATGAAGCCTGTAGAACACGGATATAAAACAAACATTTAATCCAAATAGGATCTCAACACTGCAAGGCAAAATAACTCATGTGTGAAAAATTAATCACGTATGAAAATGTTCAGAATGACGGAAGATGAGCTCAAGTTGGATACTTCTTTCTATTGGATCTTTCATCATATGATCAAAGCTGCCAAAATTACTGATGGAGGTAATCTTTTCAGGTGTACAACCTTGACAACAATAGACCTACAGCCTCTAGGGTTCCTGCTCATTGTGTTCCTATTTACCGGTGCAACATCAAACGCCTTTGTTTGTAGCTCTTCATCATATAATCTGAACAAAAATAATAGTACTAAATTAACAAGGTTTCATCTGCAAGAAAAATGTCACTCTTTGCTGACGTGGAGTGGATATCTTACTGTCTTTAGACGAGACGTGATTTGCTGTGCGCAGGGGTGGGGCTTCCAAGTCAAGCAACTGTTCTCTACAAAATATTTTCAACCAATAGCAGTGCTGAACAGCCAGTCGACCCACAATAAGAGATTAAACCGTCCCCCCTTTACCTGGCCAAAACTGGCTGGGTGGGCAAGTGTCATCTGCTTCAATGATTTTGACTGCTTTCAGCAGTCTGCCAACCGAAAAACCATTTGTATGTGAATTGTAGCCAACACTTTTAACTCATTCCACCCTGATAGAAGACTGAGTCAACAGCTTTCCTTAGCAAGCTCTGGGCGCAATGCGTCCAGAGCTTGCTAAGGAAAGCTGTTGACCATGGGCATGCAATTTGGAATGATCTTCCATGCTAGTTTCATCCAAAATTTTGAAAAATAATCCCTGAATTAGTAAAATACAATTAGCAGACGGCATTTAAATATTGGCGGGAAAAAGCGTCATTAGGGTGGAATAAGTTAAAGATCACATGCCCCAAGTCAACAGCTTTCCTTGGCATGGTCAGGAGCTTATCATTCTGGTAAAGCTATTGACTCTTAACTCAAAGGGAAAAAAGCTTAAATATGTGGATATTGATTCAGTCAAAACACCAGTGCCATCTAGTCAACCCTCTACTATAAGAACCACACAGGGACCATCTCATGGACCAAATGGGCTTCCATAAGGACAACCTTTTAATGTGACCAATGTCCTACCATTGTAGTGGTCTTAATATAGAGACCCACTATGTCTCTGGCATTATAGACAACGGCAGGCTTCCTGAAATTTTCCTTTTTAGACTTCTTCTCTGTTCTTTGGGTCATATTTTAAAATTTGACATACATGCAATTTGTATGCATACATTTTCTGTCTGTCTGTCTGTCTGTCTGTCTAGCACATTTTTATTGGTAAATTATAACCAATTTTCAAGCAAGGTTCATGTTGGGTTTGGCCCTGTTTCTCATTTGATTAACTCATTCCATACCAGTCCCTGATATTTCCGTATATTTACCGAGATTTAAGACGACAATTGCATATTTAAATTCTTCATGAAAAGAGCTTTCGTTCAAGTACCAACATGCCTATAGTCTTAAGTCAGTGGTTCTGGCACTGACCAAGGCCTGTCACCATAGTATGGAATGAGTTAATAAAATAGTTTAAACCTAAACCAAAACCAATGACTTTAGGCAAAACTGCTCCAGCTTCAGATTTATTGTTGAGCCCATTGTACACCTTGAAAATTAGTAGCACTTCTGATTTCTACAAAGGTTCCTTAATTTTTCAACTTCAGAGTAAACTGCAACATTGAAATAGGCATTGATTCATTTTTTTGCATACATGTAGACTCCTTCCACTTCCAGTTGAACTAGATCACATGTGACACCACCAACAGTGAACAACCAGTAGCCAATCGCATGGCTAAATTTGTTTACCCACCAGGTGGCTCCACTTGTTTGGAGCCACATCTTGTAATGAGCTAGATACCAAGCACAAGTTACTAGTGACACCATCTGCAATATAACTATATTCTCTACTGAGCTAGGATGTTGAGAAATTAATTCTTTCTCAGCTGTTACCACAGGAAAGCCAAGATCTTCTGACTTTTCATGTGGACTGGGAAACATGATTTCTTTACTTTTTTTAATACTGACATGCAGCTTCACACTTGTCATACAATATCCTTATCCCAGTTACATTTCCATCTCATCACCAACAGCAATAAAGGTAAAACTGTCAAATTTCCACAGATTCACTGCAGAATGATCTTTCAAAAATATATTTACCAGAGTATACCTAACTATCTCATGCCTACTATGGCCTCCCAGACAAGATTATTGCCAATGTACACGGATCTATTTTCTAGTCTATTAACTTTTAAAACATTTTTTTCTTTCTATATGAGATATTTTATTGAAAGTTCATATTCAATGTTTTATCAGTAATTCCTTCAATTCCATGTTAAGATACTTTCCTAATGGTTTTTGTTTCCCATGTATCATACAACTAGGAATAAAATACAACAAAATTAAGTTAACAATATTCCACGAGGGCCACTCACTATTTTTCTCGTAATTTTTTTTTTCCAGATTGTGGCATGTATACTGATAGTAGTAGGCTCCATACTGAGCCATAATGCTTGGGGGGGGGGGGGGGGGGGGGGCGCCACCCACAAAAAACTCAATCTCTTATATTAGTTGGTTCTTTATCCCTGTAAAACCTGCCCATTCCTCTCGCTACACAAAATGGGTGCAGGCAAACTTCAGGTTACTCATCGTCACAAGTAAATGTACGAAGGAATCACCAGCTGTTTACAAGGGCATGTGGCTACAAAAAAGGCAGATGTTCCTGAACGGCAGTGTACCGGAAGTGCAAGTTTCCTACACATACAATTTTCAAGCAGTCAACATTCTACATAATAAAATAATTAAAAAAGACAAAAAGATCTGTATTTTGTCAATAGCCGATTCCTACTCCTGTAATCAAAAAAAAAAAAAAAAAAAAAAGTTTCTGAAGATATAAAATTATAGGTTTATTCTGATGAAGAAATACAATATTATCTAAAAATTTCACAGAATGCACCAATTTAACTTTGAATTCTTCAAAATATTCTGCCTTAATGGGAAACACACTAACCCTCACCCTTTGATTGCTCCACCCATCCGCCTTCCCCCATGAAGACATCGTAACATCTAGTCATTTTCACCTTCAATATTAGCAACCCTTTGTCAGTACTATTGTAATATGAAGTGTTAGAAAAGCATTAGGTCCAAGCAGAAAGCCTGACCTGCCTTGCTGAAATGTAAGTAACATTAGGGACGAGTGCACTGGCAAATAGACTTGTCCATTTCCCAGTTTATTTGTAACAGATAACCAAAAAGGCTCATTTCAAACACTGAAAAGTATCTCCTGATGTCACCTTTGGAGACACGGAGTGCTGTATCATACACACTAACCTGTGCTGAGCCATGCACTTTTAACCAAAACATACTTTGGGGACACCACCAGGTACATGTTAGATTTTCTTGACCTCCGAAAAGTTTCAGTTTTTCCACATAGCTCTTTGACTGCCACCTTGTGGAGAATCTTGCGTGGATCTTTTGAAGCGCATACACTGGTGTTCATTACACAAGTAAGTGCGGCTACTCCATTTTTTTCTCTTTCCTTGTCACTGGATGACACCAAGTGATCACATTAAGATGGATCATGTTCCTGTTATAAAGCTAGACGAATTATTTTCAGATGCTATGTTTCAAATCTGCATCATATATTATACATCATCAAACCTCCTAAGACAACCTTATGAAATCAATATCCTTGAAAATAATTGAGAAAAACTTGATCGTATGACAGATTTGTGACATTATCATGGTGTGCTTTATCAGAATTAATTTCCTTGCAATTTATATTGAAATGTTTCTCAAGAGTCTTTTTTTATTCCTGCACTTGACCATCTCACCATGTTGGCTTGCAGTTATTGCCGCTTGGAATGAAATTTCTAATAGATCGTTTTCCCAGCAAACCCAATTATCTACCCGATACTAATTACTGAAATTTACACTCAAGATAAGCCAAATCCCAGAGAATTAATCAGAAGATATCACCACATTAACACTTCATTTCTGGCAAATGATACAGAGATCTGGCACTGATACCATTTATCTGAATCAGGTGGGATCCTTGCCACCAATAACTACTCTTATCATGTCTGGGATTTTTCGTGTCTGTCTGGCCAAAAAAACAGCTAGGGACAGACACCATAATGCGTGCCACAGGTAATGTCAGAATAGAAGGAGAAGTTATACTAATCTTGCATTGTTCATGTTGCTTGTAAAACTATGCATGCCCAGGCATCTGAATCCAGTCTTTGGATTCATGTCATTTCAGTAATGTTCCGGTCCCCTTACTTACTGTATTCTTCCTTATAAGCACCCAGCACCCTTACAACGTGACAATGTAACAAGCCTTTAATTTAGAACCCTTTTAGAACCCTACTTTGAACACTGTATGTAAAATATTCAGAACCCTACTTTGAACATGGTACGTGAAATACTGTGAGCAAGTCTCATCTACAATTCTCATTCAAATGGTTTTCATCACATGTGAAACCTGTAAAAAACATTGAAGATGACAACATTTGACCACCAGCTGCTTTTTGGCCAGTTACAGAGGGAAAGGGTCAAGCTGAAGGATGATAACAGGAGCATCAATTAACCCTTTCCATAGCTGGGCATTAAAGTCTTTGTGGTTATTATGCAAGGACACCTACATCTGGACACTATTGGGCAGTTTGAGTGGGATACTACAAAATTCTTTATAAAAAGACCATTTTACTCAAGTACCAACATGCCTAGTGTAGAGTCAGCGATTTTGGCAATGGGTGCCCTAGAAATAACTCCACAGCTGACTCCAGAGGGTGCAACAGTCTGAGGGGTCCCCATCAGCTGCATACCCAAAAAATTCCCTGTGATGCAGGGACCGCTCTGACCATTAGCCAATTAGTGAAATGCTAATGTCTCTTGAATTTGGCTATAGAAATCAGTCCTTGTGATGTGTGCCCTGCAGGCAAACCAAGTCAGGTTCCTGCTACTGAAAATACAGCTGCAACACTACCTGTAAGGCAATGCAAAAGCCACTGACCACAGCATTAAGCCTTCCCTGCCCAACATGGCCCAGACGTTAACTGTCATCTCCTTTTATACTTTCAGTTAACATTTCTTCGTGCCAAACAATCAGATGAGTTGGGAAGTGTCAGCCACGGAGTAATTCCCAAGTCACAGTGACTGGCGTGCAGGCAAACTCATACACTCTTCTAATAGACAGAGGCAAGAAATGAAGTTTCAAGAACTGCCAAACAGGGCACTGCAGTTAGTGGAGGGCTAGGGTTGTGTATTCCCATTGCTTTACATTGTAATTTGCAGCTTAATAACTTGAAAACCACTGCACATAGAAACACCAGATTTCAGACAGTAAATTTAGATGCATAACTAAATACCTCACAACAATCATATAACCACAGCTACAAAAGTGACTAGTTTATTAAAGGTTGTTTTAACATACAAACTAATGGGAATATACAGCTCTAGCCCTCCAGATGTTTGTTTATTCAGTTGTGTATTAGGACGGATACACACCTTAGAGATAATTCTGACCTTTCCTATTTTTAACCTGTCCTTATGTATCTTCCTGAAGTAACCAGTTTTAACCCTCTCCCGTTTCCTTTACCCCAGGAAAAGCCGGCTGGAGTTAAAATGTCTGTCATTTATTTTTTTTATATAATAAACTTCAGAGTGAAAGAAAAGGAATATGCTTGACAATTTGAGGGGTGCTGAATCCAAATACTATCTAGTCAGCAGCCTTCCTTGGGGTGTCCAGGCACAAAGCACCAATCCCACACCAAGGTCAATTGTTCACATAGTCTTAACTCATTCCATACAATGGTGACAGGCATTGGTCAGTGGTTCTGGCTGCAGCATGACTTTCCAGGCAGTGCCAGAACCACTGACTTAAGACTATAGGCATGTTGGTACTTGAATGAAAGCTCTTTTCATGAAGAATTTAAATATGCAACTGTCTTAAATCTACGTAAATATACAGAAAAATCGGGGACTGGTATGGAATGAATTAAAACAAGGGGGAAAGAGTTAAGGTCCAGTAACAAGTATACAATGATAGAAAAAAGTTTTGATGAGAATTCAGATCTATCATAACAGCAAACTGCAAGGCAACATCTTTCATTGCAGCCAGTTGGGGATGCAATATGTCTACTCCTTGCCTAGGAAATGTGCATGCAGGCTTGGTCTCATTGTAAACTGGAAAGGGTTAATTTTTACCTTTATTAAAGGGAATGAGTCAGATGATGATCTTGCTCCACTCGGACTCACTCCCTCCAAGACAGACGGAGACCTTGGTCTGTGGTCAGAGCAGCTGCAGTCCTGCTCTCCGGACAATGCAAAAACCACCGACATTCCACTTATCAAGTTAGTACAGTGGCTCCCTCTATTAGGAAGCCCTTCTGAAGAGACCACACCTTCTACAAAGACCATTTATGTGTGCATCATTATACCCCCCCCCCCCAAGAAAGACCACCCCTCTTATAATGTCACCAGTCTAGTGCATTTGGTGAAGCCTCAAAAAGGGGGGGGGGGACCAGTCTACCTGATTGAAAGACCTTTTCATGAAGAATTAGACTATGCAATCTTAAGTCCAAAGTGTATTGCAGACCATGGGGCTGCGCAGAAGGGACTGAGTTGATACTTTCGGCTTATGTTTGTCTTCTCGTGTAAATTCACTGGTCATATATACATGACTACAAGCCTCAATCCAGATACCTGTGAGGATCCATTCATCACTATGCATTAAGCCCTACAGACTCTAAAGGTTTTCGTATCCATGACGCGTGACTGTCCAATCACTTTATCTGGAAAGCGAAAATACTTTTATTCACAACATCAGGAACACAATAACATCCACTTTCTCATCGTCTTGTCTTGGTAGACAATTTTAAAAGCTTGCACGGTTGAAATGCATTCCTCGCAAATGTTAGCAGACAACCTCAATACCTAACCTCCCAGTGAACCTTTGGTAATTGGAAATAATAATGCCCACCTTCCTTCAGTTCACTCCAAATTCTGAAAGGGGTGCCCAGGTAAAGATATAAACTGCAATAATTCATCCCCAAGGAACACGAGATACCCTACCCTCAAATTCCATTATGTACGACCAAAAGCCCCAGCAGAATATCCAGGTGTAATACAAATCACCGTCTTAAGGTGCTGAGGATTTTTTATAAAGAGGAGGGTAGCTCCAGAGACAGCCTATGCTAACTCAAATCCGTCTTACCTTCTCATCCTTTCAGTACATGTATCTGTACCTTGTCTCTGTACGCGTAAAATCCCACATTACACAGTGTTTTCATTAACCCACATATGGGCATATTCTTCTCTTTTAAATCCCCGAGTTCACATGATCATGACTTTTTCAAGTTTTGTCTTGCGAAAACACTGCTATAGTTAAAGAAAAACCTAGGAAATGTGAATGATAATCAAATGAACATGAAGACAGAATCTTTGAGCCTGCTTAAAAGCACATAAACATTATCTGCCATTTGCTTTGGCCCAAAATTTAAAGAGCAAAGTTGAGAAGGCATTTTAAATGCAACCTTCACAACCTCTAAGATCAAACTTCAGTTCCATCAAGTTTCAAATATTTCTAAACCAAAATATAGTATTGTAATGAACAATATAATCTAGCATGAGTGTTAAATGGTTCCTGCACTTTTTTTTTTTTATTAAGGATTACTTCCCAAATCCATGAAACAGAATGGAAATAATTTGGCTTTAAAATGCCAGGTAAGAACCAAAGCAACTCTACATATTGGGACCACTCTTGTGAATTTGCATGAAGTTCTTTCTACTGACACACGCAATCATGAACACATTTAAACACAAGCTCATTGCAGCTTGTTGAAGAAATATTTAGAGGGAAGTTATCCAGTTTTCCTTTATACTGTAGAGTACATACCTGTCTTGTGACCTGCCTCAGGATTACATAATCAGTGTTGACAAGAAATACCACCAGGTGGCTTCCCACACACACAACACATTCATTCATTCATTCATTCATTCATTTTCATTCATTCATTTTCTATGATCCCTATTCATAGGTAGTGTCTGTGAGACCTTTTATACAAGACCAGTGGCATTAACTCATTCCACCCTGATAGAAGACTGAGTCAACAGCTTTCCTTGGAGCGCTCTGGGCGCAATGCGCGCTCTGGGCGCATTGCGCCCAGAGCGCTCCAAGGAAAGCTGTTGACCATGGGCATATAATTTGGAATGATCTTCCATGCAAGTTTCATCCAAAATATTGAAAAATAATCCCTAAATTAGTAAAATACAATTAGCAGACGACATTTAGATATTAGCGGGAAAAAGCGTCATCAGGGTGGAATGAGTTAAACCTGACCCAAACTATTTCCATCTCCAGCTACCCATCAGAAAATATCAGCAGTTACTGAGATCATGTTGACCAGGAGAGACATCTCCATCAAGAGCACCACTTCACTGAGATCATGTTGACCAGGAGAGACATCCCCATCAAGAAGAGCATCACTTCACAATTTGTAACTTTTTGTCATCTTAACAACTATAACCTATCCCTGACAAACTTTGCCTGCTTGACAGACCTGTCTCCATTGCCTGCTCAACAAACAGATCAACTTCTGTTCCACTCCGCTTTAATACAGTTATGACAACAGACAGCTTGGTCTGGTTTGGAGGCAATTATAAACTACAGCTGTTGACTGCAGATCAAATCATTTGTGTTCTGTATGTGTCTGGATACAGGTGAAACTGAATTAACCCTTAGGGCACTGATTAAAGACTGAGTCAACAGCTTATTAACCCTTAGGGCACTGATTAAAGACTGAGTCAACAGCTTTCCTTGGGATGCGTGCAAAGTGAGGACAGCTATTGACTAAGACTACTTTTTGCTTTAGACTAGGCTTGCTGGTATTTGAATGAAAGGTATCGTCAAGAGGAATTTGAATCTTTCAACCATTATATGTTTAACAGTAACTGGAGAAAGACTATAGCCGTGATTAGCACTTTAAGGGTTAATGTTGCCCTGCCGTGGTATCCACAGAACAGACTACACCATAAAGTGCTATCGCATACAAAGTCAGTCCTGTTAATAGCAGACACAGGTAGACAAACAGTAGCTGTAACGTTTGAGTGGCTGGACCTAACTCTATGAAAACATAAATCCTATTCTCTACAGTTGTTGTTGTAAAAAAATATCTTTGTGACAACTGGACTTGCTCTGGTGGACATTCCATGGAGGTGCACTAGCTTCTATTAGCTAAACATCAGACCAGCTGTGTCAAAAACTGCAACTTGACTGTGCATCAAAGTGACAAGTGATTTCATGGTATAATTTTAACATTATTTTGAACACTTTTCTTGTCACAATCAATAACTTTCCTCTCTTAACGCTTTAAGTGCCAAATTTTGGACTGAGTCAACACCTTTTCTCAGCGTGTATCGCGCCCAATGCATGCCCACAAAAGCTGTTGGACTAGGATATTTTCTCTGGAACTAGAGGCATGCCGGTACTTGAATGAAAGGTCTTTTTGCGAGGAATACGCCTGAATGGCCCTCTTACATGACTAAAATGAATGGCCATATTATATGACTAAAATGAATGGCCATATTATATGACTAAAATGAATGGCCATATTATATGACTAAAATGAATGGCCATATTATATGACTAAAATGAATGGCCATATTATATGACTAAAATGAATGGCCATATTATATGACTAAAATGAATGGCCATATTATATGACTAAAATGAATGGCCATATTATAGGACTACCTGAACTGCCATCTTATATGACTATCAATACTAACCAGAATGGCCATCTTTTGTGACCAACTTGAATGACAATCATGTGACCAACTTTATGCTGCCACCTTATTAACTTGTTTGTGTGACATCATCATCATCTTGTGTAACAAAAACTACACAGTCACTTTGCATGGCAAACTTCCAGTCATCTCGTACTTCCAGTCATCTCATACTTCCAGTAATATCATACTTCCAGTCATCTCATACTTCCAGTAACATCATACTTCCAACATCATACTTCCAGTAACATCATACTTCCAGTCATATCAAACTTCCAGTCATATCGTACTTCCAGTCATATATCATATTTCCACCTCATACTTCCACAGTCATATCGTACTTCCAGTCATCTCATACTTCCAGTCATATCAAACTTCCACAGTCATATCAAACTTCCACAGTCATATCGTACTTCCAGTCCCATTATAGTCATATCTTACAGTCATATCCTACTTCCACTCATATCCTACTTCCAATCATATCCTACTTCCACTCATATCCTACTTCCAATCATATTGTACTTCCAGTCATATTGTACTTGCACAGTCATATTGTACTTCCAGTCATATTGTACTTCCAGTCATATTGTACTTCCAGTCATATTGTACTTCCACAGTCATATTGTACTCCTAGTCATATTGTACTTCCAGTCATATTGTACTTCCAGTCATATTGTACTTCCAGTCATATTGTACTTCCACAGTCATATTGTACTTCCAGTCATATTGTACTTCTAGTCATATTGTACTTCCACAGTCATATTGTACTTCCAGTCATATTGTACTTCCAGTCATATTGTACTTCTAGTCATATTGTACTTCCACAGTCATATCGTACTTCCAGTCATATTGTACTTCCAGTCATATTGTACTTCCAGTCATATTGTACTTCCACAGTCATATTGTACTTCCACAGTCATATTGTACTTCCAGTCATATTGTACTTCTAGTCATATTGTACTTCCACAGTCATATCGTACTTCTAGTCATATTGTACTTCCAGTCATATTGTACTTCCAGTCATATTGTACTTCCACAGTCATATTGTACTTCCAGTCATATTGTACTTCCAGTCATATTGTACTTCCAGTCATATTGTACTTCCACAGTCATATCGTACTTGCACAGTCATATTGTACTTCCAGTCATATTGTACTTCCAGTCATATTGTACTTCCACAGTCATATTGTACTTGCACAGTCATATTGTACTTCCAGTCATATCGTACTTGCACAGTCATATTGTACTTCCAGTCATATTGTACTTCCAGTCATATTGTACTTCCACAGTCATATTGTACTTCCAGTCATATTGTACTTCCACAGTCATATCGTACTTCCAGTCATATCGTACTTCCACAGTCATATTGTACTTCCAGTCATATTGTACTTCCAGTCATATCGTACTTCCACAGTCATATTGTACTTGCACAGTCATATCGTACTTCTAGTCATATTGTACTTCCAGTCATATTGTACTTCCACAGTCATATTGTACTTCCAGTCATATTGTACTTCCACAGTCATATTGTACTTCCAGTCATATTGTACTTCCAGTCATATCGTACTTCCACAGTCATATCGTACTTCCACAGTCATATCGTACTTCTAGTCATATTGTACTTCCAGTCATATTGTACTTCCACAGTCATATAGTACTTCCAGTCATATTGTACTTCCACAGTCATATTGTACTTCCAGTCATATTGTACTTGCACAGTCATATCGTACTTCTAGTCATATTGTACTTTCAGTCATATTGTACTTCCACAGTCATATCGTACTTCTAGTCATATTGTACTTCCAGTCATATTGTACTTCCACAGTCATATTGTACTTCCAGTCATATTGTACTTCCACAGTCATATTGTACTTCCACAGTCATATTGTACTTCCAGTCATATTGTACTTGCACAGTCATATCGTACTTCTAGTCATATTGTACTTCCACAGTTATCTTGTATGCTCACATTATACAGACATCTTGCAGAAGAAACTTATATCACTCTCTTGTGCAACCAACTTATACAGTTCCTTTCGATGGCTAACTTATACAGTCAACTGATAGGATTAATTTATATTTTTACCCTGCTTGACCTGCAAGGCCATCTGAATTCATAAAGAACAAACTTAGACAGTTATCTCGTACATATAGACTGGAACTTCCCTGAATGGCTGACACAACAAACTGTCAGGGTCACCTTGTATGACCACCTTGTATAGCTATCTGATTCACCACCAAGCCTGATAGGCTACCATTCCCTGAACAGCTTTGATCATTCATACTCAAGTACCCTAAACTATGCAGACTTATTTGCAGGTTTAAATATCATCAAGAAAGCACAGCGTAGACTTGTAATGCTTTTCATATGCATTTATGACAATATGTTTCTTTAAGAACTTTACATTTACCCTTTAATCCATAAGACGGGGTATTTTGTTCTTTAATCCTTTCCTCATCAGAATGAGGCTGGATCAGCACCTTTCCTTGGTGTGGGCTTGAGGCAAACTGTCCTAAAGGATGCACAGGTAAACAGTCAACTGTGTTAAGCTTTTTACTCCCATTTCATGTTAAAAGAAAATATTTTTCTTCCTTTTTTTTGTGGACTTCTATAAGACTTAAATTGAAAGTGCACCCAGGAGCTTTTCTTGGCACAGGGTGGGCACATTGCACCATACCCTTGCCAAGGAAGGATATTGAGTGTTTAATTCTAACAAAGAAACGGCTCACAAAAAGGTTAAAGTTACTTGACCAACATCTTTTTTCTTTACAATTTTCCATTTTTTAGACTTTGTTTACAATTACAGACATGTACAAATTCAATTGACTATCAATATTTACATTTCCAATATCCATAATTAATTCGCCCACAAGAAAATTAGCCTATCAAAGTCTCACAATAATTGCATGGACACATTTTTTCTTGAGCATTCCATCTATTTCTCAAATTTGCATGTTCCACAAAAAATTATCATTATAAAGTTTATGATCTAAACTCTTGTAAAATCAATATGGATTTACATTTGCCACTGGTAAACACTACCATTTTATTTCATATACAAACATCTGGTTGTGCAGCTGGGCAGCAGAAATTTTATGTAAGCAGAAGTTTTTGCACTAAAATTTATGTATCTTAATATTTACATTTGGAAAAAAAAATACAGCTGGCAAGTTAATTCTGAAAATATTTTCTACTTTGAACAGCACCTTCCATTATACAGCTGTGGAGCTCTGTAGAACTGAATATATCTGTGAAACATTATAACTGAAAGACAGCTGACAGAGTCTCTGTTGTGTTTTTATCTTACATTATGTACTGCAATACAAAAATGTTGCATTCAATAGATTGTACATATGTGTACACAAATATCTATTTTTACCTGCAAAAAAAGAGAATCACATCACTTGCCATGCAAAAGTGAATATTTTCTGCCTTGCAGCTGACAGAATTAATACAACAGTTGCTAATGTAGCAAAATACTGTGTAGCACAATCAAAAAAAATACTGCAGACAGGCATCACATGAGTTGTACGGGCTGCTCATTATTTCTTCTCTATGCAGGTAATAATGAACAAAAGCACTGTAGCAACAAATCGAGTCTTATTTTGACCACGAGGAATCTTAACGCAGGCATATGGCACTGGGGCCTGCAAGGCAACAGCCACAGAACCTTCTACCAACCTGAATGAACTCCTCTAATGCTGAACAATGGCCAATCAATGCCATGTCTGCTCATCTCTGGTCTCTACTCACCATGCTTTGTTTTAAGCTATTTTGGTTGGCAGGGAGCTACTAATTAATTTGAATACAATGGTGGAGCAGACTTCACTGCTCATATTCTCGACAGGTGTGGGCTATTATTACAGTCGAAAAATATCAACACATATGGCCAATGTATGCGTCCATTTGTTTACTGTATGGCCATTGAACAATCAATCATGCACTGTCACAAACAATAAATAAGACAGGAAAAACATAAATCTAGGAAAGACGAAACAGTTACCGATGTAAAATGCACTTTTCCACGCTCGGCACCTGAAGCAATTGCAGACGAGACCTCCGCGAATGGGTACGCAGAAAACATTATATCCCCCCTGCATTCTCCCGCATCGACAGCAGATTCATGTGAATCTCCAGTTTGCCTGATTTATATACATGTACATATTGTAATGGGAGCTGAGGGCTTCACTTCCACATATGTGATCGTCACAGCTCCACAATAGACCACTCCACGACCCACAAACTCAATGAAAAATGCTTCTCAAGCCACGGCAGTAGATCCCGGACCACTGTGAAACCATGGGCTAGTCTCAATCAGGTCAACATCACTTTTTTTTTTTTTTAAATTTTGGAGACAAAAACTATTTTATCTACCATTGATATTCTATGAACACCTGACACCTGAACATAACAATTAAAGAGCATATATGTGTGTCCCACAGTAAAATGACCTGACAACTTGAGCCAACACTCAGATCTTGTATTACTGTATCCATTGTTTGTACGAGCCTTGCTTCATTTATACTTAGCTCGTCAAGTCTATGTGAGCAGTTTCCACCTGTTGGTAACAATTTTTACACATGCCGTGACTTACTACGCATTTCAGCATCCATGCATTTGCTTTGAAAATCATTACAAACACAAACCATTTAACTCATTCCACCCTGATAGAAGACTGAGTCAACAGTTTTCCTTGGCGCGCTCTGGGCGCAATGCGCCCAGAGCGCGCCAAGGAAAGCTGTTGACCATGGGCATATAATTTGGAATGATCTTCCATGCAAGTTTCATCCAAAATATTGAAAAATAATCCCTAAATTAGTAAAATACAATTAGCAGACGCCATTTAGATATTAGCGGGAAAAAGCGTCATCAGGGTGGAATGAGTTAACCCCATGTGAACTGCTTCATTCAAACTGTCTAATTTGTTTATAAGCACAAAAGAACAAAACTGATATACACTGACATCCAATTTCCAGTTCTCGTAAAGACAATTCATTTAATCATGTCAACGATTTTGTTTAAAGTGTTTTATCTGTTTTCATTCACAAAAGACCGTAACTGACAAGCTTGGCAGCCACTTTCCAGTTTTCCCACTAATAGGTTTCAATGTTCCCTACAGTTCAAATCAAACGGGAAACTTTCCGGCTTTGTTTTATTCCCTGCCTTTGATTTGTATCAGATGTACTGTTTATTTTTCATCAGCAAAAAATACAGAAGAAAAAAACGCACATAGAATTGATGAGGGATGGCATGAAGGCAGTGCGTTGTGCCGCCATCCAATAGTATCTCTGGGCAAATGCCTTTATGTCATGCAATGTACTAAAACAATTTATTTACTTACATGTACAGAACTTCCAAACATATTGTTTTTAAGTTTTCTTCTTTGTTTACTTCATTTTGTGGCCATGTTCTAACTCTTGGGGACCAGTACCAGCAGACTGTGCTGCCATTAAAATAAATTTTCCACCTAGGTCTACCCTATGCTAGTCCTTCTACCCTATGGTAGTCCCTCTACCTTATGGTAGTCCCTCTATCCTCCAGTAGTCCATCTACCCAACAGTAGTCCCTCTACCCTACAGTAGATCCTTTTATCCTATGGTAGTCCCTCTACCCTATGGTAGTTCATCTACACTACAATAGTCCCTCTACCCTATGGTACTCCCTGAGCCAAAGGCACCTGCCAGGGAACACGTGTGGGAGAGAACCGCTACTCCAGAATGACTGCAAGACTTTGGGCAGCACTGACTCCACATAGCAGAAAGGTCCATCTTTCAAGTACCAGCATGCCTGCATTTCCAGATTTAAAAAGAGACTGGTCTAGGTCAACAGCTTCTCTCAATAAAGCATGCTTTGAGACTGGTCCAGGTCAACAGCTTTCCTTATAAAGCATGCTTAGAGACCGGTCCAGGTAAACAGCTTCCCTCAATAAAGGATGCTAAAAGAGGTTGGCTCAGGTCAACAGCTTTCCTCAATAAAGCATGCTTAGACTGAACCAGGTCAACAGCTTTCCTCAACAAAGCATGCTAAGAGTGGTCCGTGTCAACAGCTTTCCTCAATACAGCATGTCAAGGAAAGCTGTTGACTCCCTCCCTAACTTAGCATTGAACAGCTTCAGGCAAGGATCACTCTACCAGGAATCTAAACTGCCAGACAGGACTTTCAGAACTTCCCTATTTCCCCACTGGTATCTACAACAGCACTTCTCAATTTTTATCCAATGGAGACAGATTTTGGTAATCTTAGCACTAGCACTGGATGGCAATCATAAGCCCCATTCACACTGTTATAATTTACTACATTTTTTCGTGAGATTTGCGAAAGTACCGTTCAGACAAGCTAAAGTTCTTCCACTATCCGTTAGAATATGCAAGCTGCTTTCAAAAGCAAAACCTACTGATGGAGGTGGTATTTTGGTGGATGTTAACTGGTAGTGTCTACTTGTGCAAGTTCTGTTGCATGTGTGAACACAAAATGCACATTTAAAGGAAATCAAACCTGTGCAAGTCCACCAATTTGGCAGGTGAATCCAAAAGTTAAACCTTATAGTTTGAGCAATCCATCCACATTTATGTCAGAAGTCAGGTAAACAGTCTGAACGCAGATTTCTGATGTCTTTCAGAGGTGCAAAAATGTGAATGTTAATTTTGAAAATAAATTCAAAGTAGACTGAACACAGCATTGGATACTTCATTTATTATACACTATTTGCTCTCAATCTTGATGAGTGGAACTCCTCCGCCTTTGGTGAGTCCATCAAGGACAAAACTGATCGGGCAATTTGACACACCCATTTTGTGGGTCTTCTCTGATCAACACATAATATATCTATGTGTAGCTGTACATGTTGTATCCACATACAGCTATACATAATGTATCTCTATCTTGCTAAGCAAAATGTATCAACATATAGTTACACATGTAAGATATAATGCATCTCCATCTAGCTATACATTATGTATCCATACATTTGTGCACATAATATATCCACATGAAGCTATACAAAGTGTCAACATGTACATACACATAATGTGCCTGCATTTGGCTATCCATAATGGATCTTCATGTGGCAAAACATAATGTATCTACATGCAGCTTTGATACATGTGTCTGTTTGTAGCTATACAAAAGTATCTTCATGTGGCCACACATAACGTTTCTATACAAATTTGTAAGATTGTTATCATGGAAACACATGTCAGTGTCTTCTCTTTAATCAGAACAGAAATCACAATTCCCAATAATCTGTGTATTCAGCTGAATACACCATCCAATACACAGAATTGGGCTGGAGATGTGTATTCCTGTTGGATTGCATGTTAAATTAGTCTCAAATTAAAAGACTACTTTTAAAACTGCCAGAATAAAATTTAAGTGAACATTTCAGTCATGTTTGTAATTTTCCCACACAAATGTTGCTGTTTCTGCAGTGAGTGGTTTTAAAGTTATTTGGCTGTAAATTACAATAAAAAGTAATGGAAATACACAACTCTAGCCCTGAATGACTGAAATGCCCTCTACAGGAGAGCCATAGAAGCTACTGTTCTTGCTCTCCCTATTGCAAACACATTGTTGAAACAAATACAAAGTCTCAAACAACACTTTTCTCTAATGATATACAGGTATGGTTTGTGTTACACCAGGCCAGAAAATGATGCAGTGTGTTATTTCTCTGAACAAATATCTCCTTTCACACACTTAACCCCTTGAGGACTGAGTCATCAGCTTTTTTCTGCACACCCAGGCCAAAATACAGTGTAGAAAGTTGTTGATTGATGGAATATTTTTCTCGATCAAAAAACAACTGAAAAAAACAAATGCAGCCAATGACATTCATGGTGTCAGACAGGACAGCACAAGACTGAAGCTAGTTGTGTGATGCATTTTATTTTTATACGCAGTAGTCAGGAATAAGGGATAAAATGTTGTGAGCAGCAGAAAAAGAGCATTGTCTCTGGCTAACAGGTTGAATAAAACACCACGAACGTCACAGAACAGACAGCTGAGATACTGTAACATGGCAATTTCTATCATGTACTATCAACAGCCATCTTTCTCCAGACATGAACATTTGAAGCTCATTGACAGTATCTCTTCAATTAGATCACACATGAATCACCCCTTTTCCCCTTAATTTGTCAACAAAGTTGCTGAAATGTCATACATTATCTGTCCAATGTCTGTTACATTTTTGCATCACTGAAAAAAAAATAAATTGATTACAATAGTTGAGATGCAACAGAAAAACTGCGGACTCAGTCAGACTGGATACAGTTAAGTCACAAAATGCAAGCACATTGCACTAGTCCTTGTTACCCTAAGCAGTCCTTGAAACAGATAAATCTGAGGAGCAAGGTTTATGTTACCCTTTCAGGGCTTCACAACAAAACTGTGCTCACTTGAGGCTTCCAAAATCAAATAAGTTATGGAAAGACCTTTCAATCATGTACCAATTTGCCTGCTGGACTAGAGAAAGCAGTGGAATCAGTCTCCAGTTAAGAGCTAAAGGGTTAATATCACTCCTCCCCCTCCCCCCTGCCCCTGCCCCTCCTCCTCCAGTACAACTTGTAAAAGTATGCTGGACTGTGCACTTCATAAAGGTGTTTTAGTGACCAAAACGACAATAGCAGTGATGAGCTCTTTAAGGGTTAACATTCACTATAGCTTCATTAATATTCAAATTTAGGTCTGTTACTCAGGCTATTTTTTCAATATACAGTTAGCCCAAATGTTACCTGCTAAAAAGACCAATTTCTGCACTGTCTCCACTCCACGTGTCGTAAAGATAATACAGAGCTTGGTTTGCTTTGCAGGCATCTCCGCATGCTAATGAGTGAAGTATATTTACCCACTAAACATATAAAGCTCCTTTTATTTCACTCAACTTTATACGGATAGTTTTCACCAAAACACTGGCAACATAAGCTGTTCCAAAATGCTTTCAGACTACAGTGTAATGCTTACTTCCCCTCACATTTTCCTTTCTTTTTTTTTGGGGGGGGGGGGGGGCTTTCATGGGAGGAGTTCCTGGTGATCCTGTTAAAAACATACAGAAAAACCCAATCTACTCAAACAGTCCTTCATTATGAACAATGTTTCATGTTACCTATAGGAGAATTACCACCAGAAACAAGACAAATGTCTATACGAGTAGACACATGATGTGCTTGCCTAGTTTCATCCTTCCATGAACTGATCCGAGACTAGAGAGTTCTGTTCAACCCGAGTAAACACTGCTGTTACTGGTTGCTATTTACTGGGAGTTCATCTGTTTTACTCTATCCTCCTTGATTCAAACGAAAACTAATCCAGAGAATTGTAACTATTTCTGCCATTGCATGTTACTTCACTACCTTTCCAACTGGTACATAAATAATACACAGATATCAGTATTATTCACAAGTACAAATCTGAACTAGCAAGTCTCCTTTGCCCTGAGTTCACACCTTATCAGCTGAGTACCAGTGCATGTCAAATCATGTCAAAAGTGTGTTCTCGCTATCACTTTAGCTCAAGAGAACAATTCTGCAGCAAATGACGGTAATTTCACGACTGTGCTACAAGGCTGTATCTCTGTAATTTCCAGCAGTAACAATATCGTAATTGTTGCTTTTATGGAGGACACCTCTACAGTTCAGGCAGTGTTCACACTCTCAGTGCCAATTGCAACTAAAGTCGAACTACTTAAATTGAACTGCTCTGAATTATAAAAAGGCTGCTAGATTCATGTTCCTTGTAGACAGACCTTTCATTCAAGTACCAGCATGCTCTGAAAATTAATGGAAAATAATACTGTAAATTGCTTTATTTTCGCGAGTATAAATTTTCATGGTTTTCGCATTTTTGACATTCCACTGTAGTTTTAATTTCACTGTTTTGGACATAATTCCCATTCAAACAATGTTAAAATACTATTTCATTGTGTTTTTATTTTCACGGTTTTGTGCCACCAGCAAAATGACGCCAAATAAGAATACAGCGAAATTAAAGCAATTTACAGTAGTCCTGATCAACAGCTTTCCTTGGTGCACTTTGGGTGCAATGCATACAAGGTGCATTGGGGAAAGCTGTTGACCTGGTCCACAATGTGGCACTGAAAGAGTTAAGTACCCAAACCATCCCAGCACTTAACGTGAAGGGTGTGAACACACGCTGCCATCCACTCTGCATTATTTTCATCTTAACTCTTTAACACTCTCTCCCTTGAATTGACACTTGAGTCAACAAGTTTCCTTGGCATGAGTTGGGCAAGTAAGTGCCCAACTCATGCCAAGGAAAGCTGTTGACCTGGGGCATGTGATCTTGATAGGGCTCATCTACAATTCTCAGTCAAAATTATGTTTCATCATTGTTGAAATTAGTTGAAAACACTGAAGCAGATGACATTTGACCACCAGCCGGTTTTGGCCGGTTTTGGCCAGTTTAAGGGGAAAAGGTTTAAGATAAACAGCAAGTTTGCAGAGACTTTCACAAATTACTGAATAAAACTTTGGATTCAAATATAAAATGTGGTAAACCACATTTTTAGAAAGCTAACAAACTGAGGATGCTATTCATTTCATTTCACTTTGTCGGTTGCAATTTTTGCTTAACAATTACACTAGTGACCATCATAATTTAGCACAAATATTGCTTCAACTCACTCAAGTCTGAACATAATGGCCTCAAATCTGCAGAAAACTGAAGTGTATTTTTGTGTCAAAAAAGCATCTCTCAGATTTTCCCATTTTTGTTCAGTTTTGTCATCAGAGTTGATCAAAGGTGGCTTACCTTTGATGTGTCATCTTTTCAACTTCATACAGCTGTATATGAGGAGTAACAGGAGTTCAAAAGGTTGACATGCTTTTTACATTTACAAGGCATTCTATAGTTTACCACTAATTTGATATTAAAATCTATTAAAATGTTGAGGTTGAAGCCAAATTTGTTTCAAAGAATGATAGTCACATTTATACATTTTGGTATTTGCTGTGTAAACATTGTAGCTAGTACACACTACAACAGTGCTACAGAATTAATCTTTATGTAGATTTCTTTCAAAAAATGTATACTTTATGGACTTTTTGAGTGTATTTAGACAGTTATCAGAAGGAAAGTGTCTCTCATCACTAACCCCACTGCTAAATTGCCGTGTATATCCTTCACTCATTCTATACTAGGGTCACAGGCCTTGGTCAGTGGTTCTGGCACTGTCTGGCAAGTCATGCTGCAGCTGCCGCAAGGGCAGCTGCAGCATGACTTGCCAGGCAGTGATAGAACCACTGACTTAAGACAACAGGCATGTAGGTACTTGAACGAAAGCTCTTTTCATGAAGAATTTAAATATGCAATTGTCATCTTAAATCTTGGTAAATATACGTAAATATCAGGGACTGGTATGGAATGAGTTAAGCGCCAAGTTCTGATAGACTCAACAGCTTTCTTTGTTGCGCTATGGGCCCAATAAACATGCTACAGAAAGCTGTCCACCTGAGTCATCCTGCTAGACTCGGCTCTCCTGTGCTAATTGCAGGCATGCTGGCACTTCAACGCGTCGAATGAAACAGTTCACAAAGAATTGGAATCTAGTATCATGTCAATTCAGAGAACACTTGACTTCTGTTGAAATTGGTAAACAAGGAGTTAACCTAATCCCATCAGTCACTTGACCCTTTACAGCCTGTAACTTTATAAGCTTTAGTGACAATATGCCCCATTATCCCCTCAATGTATTTGTCAAGTTAATCATCACTATAATTCAATTCGCTTTGTTAAATTCCACGAGGTTTTGTTTACATGATACCACGAGGTTTTGTTTACATGATACCACGAGGTTTTGTTTACATGATACCATCAATAAGCCTCACTGACACAAAAGGTTTACAATGATCATTCATCTCTTTTCCTGTTTTCTAAATATTTTTTTAATTATAAATTACGTGCACTGCAGTATGCTAAGAGCATAGACTTCATATGATCTTAATATACACAGCCTTCTATTTTGTATTGCTAGGGTATCTGATGTTCTTATTTACCCATATGATATGTGTACATGAACTCTCACCAAAGAGTACAAAGCTATTGTCCTACACTCTTGTTAGCTTTTTATTGCTCAAATTGTCCCAAAGCTCCAAGAGTAATGTTTTCGCTTTTCATCTCATGTTAACTCTGTAAGTGCCAAATTTTGAACTGAGTCGGCACATATTGGGTGCAATGAGCCTAATGTGCCCTATAAAAGCTGTTGACCTGGGTTATTCTCTCTCTGGAATTATAAGCATACTGGTACTTACATTAGAGGTCTTTTTACGAGGAATACGAATCTGGGATCCTAATGATAATTCAGACTAGTCTGCCCAAAGTAGACCGACTTGAGACGTGATTGGCACTCAAAGAGTTAATATATATTTTTTAATGAGAACTGCAGATACGACCCATACTAATGATACACCCCAGATCAGTAGCTTTGTTGGCAAGGGTTGGGCAACATTGCGCCCAACTCATGTTGAACAGAAACTGGCAGGAGGTAGAATATTTGATTTTTTAATCATTTTTGACATATTTTAGAGTAAACGAAAATGAATTTGAGTGACAATTGCACATGAACCCTATCATAATAGCATACATTGCCTTTATAAAAATAACCGCTTATTAGTCCCCCCACGGGGTACTATAGGTTTGCATCGTGTCCGTCTGTCCGTCCTTCCATAGATCCATCCTTCCATCTATCCTTCTGGCAAAATTTGTTCCGGTCATATTTTTTATACCACCACACCTACACTTACTAAATTCGGTGTGCGGATACTTCATGGGGTAGGGGTGTGCCGAGCACGAAACTTCGATAACTGTGACCTTGACCTCTGGCCCCTCATAAAGATTAAGCTTATCCACGCTATATTTCCTATACCATAACACTTATAGCTACCAAATTTGGTGTGTGGACATGTCATAGGATAGGGGTGTGTCGCACACCAATATTAGGTCACTGTGACCTTTGACCTTGACCTTTGACCCTCTTACAGTTTTAGCTTGTCTGGGCCATATTTCATATACCATCACACCTACACCCACCAAATTTGGTGTGTGGATACTTCACTGGATATATGTATGTTGCAAATGAATCTGGGTCACTGTGACCTTTGATGTTAAACTTTGACCCCCCCCTTAAAAATTTGGGTTGTCTTGGCCATATTTTGTATGCCATAACACATACAGCTACCAAATTTGGTGTGTGGACACTTCATTGAATAAGGGTGTGTTGCACATCAAAATTGGAGTCACTGTGGCCTTGACCTTTGACCCCTTTCAAGTTTTAGCTTGTCCTCTCTCATGGGGGATTATGTATGCAATACTTGATCTTGTTGTAAATAACTTGTAAAATATGCAAAATAATAAGATTTAATGCTGTGGAAATCAATCACATATGGTAACAGTCATTTCAAACAAATGACATCAGAACAATATGTGCAATATTAGCGGTGTATCGAGAATGGCATATGCCACCACTGACCCTGATGGACCACAAATGGTCAGCATGGCATTGGCAGTGACTGGCACTCGAAAAATTAAAAGTTACAGTAAGCATCTGACATCATGTGATTTGCTTTTTTTTTTCATTCAGAATAATATGTCATAGGCCAACAGCTTTCTTGGCACAATACAAGTAAATGCGACTTAAGTCACACTGCCTGGAAACAAAGAAGGTGTTTTTGATGCAATATTCTGTTGCATACACTTTTCTCCCAAATAACTTTTCTAACAGTTTTTCACATGTTTATAAATATTCAATGCACCCATGACTACAGCAAAATATTTCAGCATGACAAAATCATGCAGTGCCCATTGTATCTTTTTTACTCCACCGTGCCTTCATTCACAAATCTGTGCCATTATCAGTCTAATACAAAAGTGACATTCCCTCAGTCTGAAAGGTGATTTCATCTTTGTTACAACTTGATCTAATCCAGCATTGCCTTTAACACAACATATAGTCACCTTTATATCTGCTAACTTGGATGCATCTGAAAATAATAACACTGAAACTAAAAATAAGTAACTTTCAACTAAAATGTAATGAAATGTCACACAAAAAATAGAAACAACCCCTAACTCATGCATACGCATTCCAATCTATGTTTCCACATGAAAAGAAAAACAACAAGCTACCTATGTGTACTGGTATCTTGCCTTCAATGGTTTTATTGCCATGACATGGATTTTTTATATGGCAGTATCCTTCCCACTTAGAGAAGACGTGCAAAGATCTGGAAATCTAAGCTACAGACGAAATGCTTTGTGATGCACCATACCCATGATGCACCATACCCATGACGCACCATACCCATGCCAGCGATTTTTCTCGTGGACAACATTTCTGGTCAAGCTCAGTGACGGGCCAGAAACATTTTGATTGAATTCTTTACAGACTCCTAAGCCAGATTCCTCTTTACTAGGCCTCAGAGTCTGCTAATCAAGCAAATATCAGGGCAAAATTAAAATTGATACATGTATATGATATACACAACACCGATGCTCCACAAACTTCTTGTAAACCAGAAACACAAACTGACAATCAATCTAGGAGGGGCTTTTCGTCTTTTAAATTGAAATTTTGATGACAGTACACATTCATTTCAAAGTAAAAATAAATCCACATACAAAATAGTCAGATATATTTCTAACGTATGTACGCTGAACTAAGTTGATCAAAGTGTACAAACCTGCATAGGATGAGTCAGCGTATGCCAGTGCTCTGCCTACAACAAAAATAGTATAGTTGTACGTTTGTGTCAACATCATCGCAAGCTTGTTTAGAATCCAGCAACTTGGCAGCAGCATGAATATCTTCATGGCAGCAATCTTAAGGTCAGCAATCTCTAGGTCATGTCTTCATGGTAGCAATCTTAAGGTCAGCAATCTCAAGGTCATGTCTTCATGGTAGCAATCTTAAGGTCAGCAATGTCACAATCATGTCAAAATGTTTCCTGCAGTCTCACAAGTCAAGTCAAAGGCTCGCTCAGTGTTTAACAAGTATTTGCAAACTAAAAGTAGATCAGGCTCTGTCAACAGATAAGAGAGCTCAGCATCAAGGGCCCATACCTACACGAGTTCTTTGTGTATTTCACTCAGCATAAGAATCTGCTCAGTCTTCGACATAAAAACTGGTCCTATGAGCTGCAAACATATTATCTTCACTTGTCACTTCTTTATACCTGCTTCACAAACCAAAGCCCCAGCACATTTGGGCTTGGATCAGCTGGGCATAAACCATGCCCCAGAGTCAGTTGAGCAGGTAAGTTTTTGTGCCACTCATGATCAAGGGTGTTTGCAATCCACTCAACAAAACAATCAACCATGATGGCACAAGGGTCCAATCATTTGCCACAAACACACCGGTGGGAGATGGGGCTATCAGGAACTCAAACAGCTTTCAGTCTTTTACCCCTCAAAGCTGGTGACAGCAAAGTTTTTACAATGGGTTTGGCTGACAATTTAATGTTCAAACTTTCCACTAGGGGTGCCACTGTGTTCCACTATAAACAACAAAATGGCTACCATAAGCTCATTTCAAACAGATTTTGCAGTTGTTACCAGGTATTTGTGGGCGTATACAAAACCCCCAAAAAAGTCAAGTATGTTTGCAAATTTAAGCACACATTTGTGAGACAAGTTTTCTTTCTCTCTTTTCTTTTTTTCTTTGTTCAATCTAACCTGGTGAAAACTGATCAATAGAGCCCATTGTCTATCAAAACCACTACATATTACTGTTGTCATACTACAGTCTATCAGCCTCTTGCAAGTGTATTTAAGATTTGACATAACTATTATCTGCACTGTTCCCCCCACCCCACCCCCCACAAATGTATATCGCCTATGTTCGTACTTGTAGTAGGTCTAACCTCACTACTTCAGGGCTAGAAGTTCAGGGAGAATCCAAGAACCCATTCTCACAAAAATTCTCCTAAACTTGTATTTCATTACACAGAAAATCAACTGACTATAATCCAAACAGATTCTAACAAAAATTTCAGAAATTCTGGCCCTGTACTTTAATGGGAAGACAAAATGTTTAGCTTATACTGGGCAGCCACTAATCCTTGTGGCCAACACCTTGAATGCCTTAACTTGCCACCAGGGGTGCCACTGTGTTCAATGTAAACAATATAATCGATACCAATATGTCATTTCCCATACATTCTGTTGTTGCTAGGTGAAAAACAGCCTGAAGCCTTGTTGCTGTTTTCCATGCTGCTAAAATTTCTGCAACAAATACAATCTGATGTTTTGACGATAAAAATGAAGTTTCCATATATTATATGTGCTTACAATTAATTACGTTTACATTGCGTGTTGTCTGACATTATCGTCATTTGTCTGATATTTCTTATCTAATGATATATAATCATTGAAACACGTCACTTCATCATAAAAGGTTATAATGTCAAATAACTATATCATATTTCTAAATCATACCAATAATGTTTTCCCTCAGTGATGCAGGTGAATGTCTAAACAGCCTCAAGTGAAAATTGGGTTTTTGTGTTTGTGTTGTTATCTGTCTCCGGTGTGAGCCTCCAGTGAACCACTTCAAAAGGCAAGCGAGTATGAACACTGGTAAGAGAATGGTAAATGTCACGCCTATTGTTCTTTTGCATCCGTCACTTCAAATAGCCTGACACAGCCACCAACCGCATGGATGCTCTTTCACAACAGATCTCCGCAGACCACCAGCACACCAACGACCCACAACAAAACTGCGCATTCAACTGTTTCAAAAGAGTGGGACCCCAAAGACCAACATGCGATAACATACAGGAGTTTGAAAAAGACTTGACACAAGGTAAAGGCTGTGTAGCATGTAACACTAACATAATACGGTGGTCCTTGTCAAAAGAGACCCCTATCACCAGAGACCACTTTACAGATTCTGAAGTTCTGTACTTCCTATGTTGCCACTGATCTTTTAAGAAAACTTATTCCAGCAGGCGTAGTCTCAGAACTAAAAACAGTGAAGTCCCCTTATTAACCCTCTCTCCTGGAATTGAGACTGAGTCAAAGCTCTCCTGGGCGTGGGTTGGGTTGGTGCCCAACCCATGTCAAGGAAAGCTATTGACCTGGGACATGTGATCTTGATAGGTCTCTTCTGCAATTCTCGGTCAAATTGGTTTTCATTACTGTTGAAATTTAGTTAAAAACACTGGAGTAGATATTTGACCACCAGCCGGTTTAAAGAGGAAAGGTGTAAAACGACATAAGAGACAGAAAAATGAGGTCTTTGGGGGTTGGGGGTGGGGGGGATTAAAAATCACAGCACTGTAAATTGGTGGTCTTTAATGTAGAAATGGTCACTTTGGGGAGGTGGCCTTAACTGGAGATTCTCCTGTATTGTATGCTCCCTAGGTAACAGTTTCCGAATTTTAAAAGTAACGTCACATATTACCATGGTAATACTTTCCAGGCTGGAACCAAATGCTGCCAACTCTAAATGACAGATCTGACAGACCTATATGACCTGCTGTCTCAGCAGGACAGCCTTAATAAATCTTGTAGCTAGAACATATAATCTAGACAGTAAATGACATTCTCTCCATCTGCGTTCCAACAAACCTGTGGCACTGATCCAAAACAGACATTTCTCCAAGTAAAATTGACTCATCAATTGTTTTGTGAAGTATACCCTACAATCAGCAAATTGGAAAATGCACACAAGTTGTATGTAAAATGTTATCAATATTTGTATCATGCAATGTGAAAAACAGAATAAATCAATTGAGCACATGTGGTCCTCGCTTATAAATTTTCATACTCACGTGCGCACACGTACTTTGTGGCAGATTTTGCAAGATGATACCAGTTTCTAATCACTAGGACAGCTATTGCCTTGAATGCGATTTGCCATGTCAAATAATGTTGAAATAATTTTACATGTTTAACCACTACCATAAAGCACAAAAAGTCAAATCATTACATGAGAGTGCAGACTGCCTGAATACACAGTTCTGCATGATTCATGAATCTGGCAAACTTCAAGTGCATCTGATAACTTGAGGACTTTCAAAAAATACACTGAAACATGATCAGAAACACTTAACATTTTGGAGATTCACAATATTTAGCAGTATACTTCTGACAAAATTCAGAGATTTGCTGATCAGCTGTGGAAACTCTCACCTCAGGCATAAACAAGACATAACTTCGCCACACAGCACTGACTGAAGGCCCCCCCCCCCCCCCCATTTGCTCAAATTAGGTCATGGTAACACCAAAATCTAATTAGTACATCTTGCCAAATTTGAGCAAAATACATGGTGGCATTCTGGAGATATCACAGTAACAAGAATGTGCACATCAAGATGGACGGACAAACCCAAAAACTTAAAAGGGTCCCCCATTGAGCAGACCCTTAATTATTCCTGTCAAACTTTAACCACAGCATAATACATGCAGGCATTCTGGATATATGATGGTAACGAGCCCTAATTAACATCTAATCAAGCTACCATTTGTTCAAATTTGGTCATGGTGACACCATAATCTAATCAGTTCCTCCTGGCATGCTAGATAAGCATACTGCCCAATTTGAGCAAAATACATTGGAGCATTCTGGAGATGTTGTGGTAATGACCCCTAACAAGCATGTAATTAAGCTGCCATTTGCTAAAATTAGGTCATGGTGACACCAAAATCTAATCAGTTCATCTTGCAAGGTAAGGTAAGCATATTGCCAAATTTGAACAAAATACATGGAGGCATTCTGTAGATATGGCGGTAACAAGAATGCACATCCAGACAGAGCGACATATATTTCATTTTCTCAGACTGCATTGAAGTAAACATGAAGACAACATCTTTATAAGAGGGAAAGGGTTAATGAGGGAATAGGTTAACCCTCCCCCCTTGAATTGACACTTGATTCAGCAACTTTCCTTGGCATGAGTTGGGCACTCAGTGCCCAATTCATGCCAAAGAAAGTTGTTGACCTGGGGCATGTGATCTTACGAGGGCTCATTTACAATTCTCAGACAAAATTGTTTTTCATTACTGTTGAAGTTAGTTGAAAACATTCTAGCAGACATTTGACGACCAGCCCGTTTTTGGCCGGTTTATATACCAGTGCTGCCAGCCCCAGTGGTCTCTCCTTCCATTAACTTTACATGACCCTGACTATTTCTTCAGCCACTTACAAGATTTCTGCTGTGAAAATAACTACACTTATGTCATAAATGTCACTGATGTTTTTTTATCAATGTCAAAAGTTTCGGTTGAGAAAGTACCTCAGTATCATACATGTGAATGGTTCTTGTATTTTAGCTTAGCTGAATTTACTTAATGGACCCCCATTCACCTTAATAATCCATCAACAATTTTCATTTTCAACTTCTCAACAATGACTGTATCCTCTTCTGAGGTTTCTTTTCTCAAATTTAATCCAAACTGGATTTTCATCAATTTCACATGTAAAAAGACAAGCCTTGCGACCCTTTAGAATTTTCTCAGTGTTTCAGGTTTTAAAAGGATAATATACCCCCCACTTGGGGCCTAACAGAAACACTGCGCACACACACACTCACTCCTACAGAAACTACCACTGATGCAAACAACTGTCAGTCCATATCTGACCCATCAGCTAAGCACAGAACCACCACAGTCCTCTTTGTTTTAGCAACACACAAAGGGGCAAAAGTAACTCTTCCCCATAAGGCACACATATTACTCTCGATCTGCTTCAAGGCCTCCAAATGCACGCAGCTAAACACCAGTTGTGGTGTTGCTTTGCTATGGATACAGCTATTAATGCCTAAAACTTTTTGTTTTGTTTTTCAATCAAATTGAGACTATTCACACAGTATAGACAACACTAATGCTTCCCCCCTTCATATTAATTGCCCCACCTGTGCTGAGGAAAGCTGTTGACCTGGGCCATGTGATCTTGACAGGTCTCATCTACAATTCTCAGTAAAATTGTTTTCATTACTGTTGAAATTAGATGAAAAAACCCAAGCAGGCAACATTTGACAACCAGCCGGTTTCAGGGGAAATGGGTAAATGATACCAACACAGCTACTTCACCTTATGCTGTGTCCTTGTTTTATAATTATCACATACAGTGGTACCTCTCTTGAGAGACCCCTCTAATGAGAGACCGCATATGTTTTTAAGACGGCTCTGTCAGAACACTGTGCTATGTTTTCCATGTTGTACCTCTAATGAAAGACCACTTGTTTTGAGAGACCACATTTTGACCCGCTGTAGGGGCGGTCTCTCAAAAGAGGTACCACTGTATTGAGATGCCATCAATGTACTTCTCATTTGTAAATTACAGATCTTTTTCCATATTCATTTCATACTGATCGTGTCTTTCTCTTCATCAATGTAAATACAATGAGAAAAATTTTAATTATTTTCAATCCATGGCTTCATATGGCAAATTTCTTATTATCAATATTGGCACAATGCCTCATTATGTGCCTCATTAGGCTGTAGGCCGAGGGTTAAGTATACACCTTAGTGGCGTGTTTGACCACGGCAGAATTACGCTGACCAAGATCAATAGCTGGTAATGTGCTCATTTATTATGCATGTGTTGCAACATTCGCTTGCATTTCATTAAGTCCGACATCATCTATAATACACGACAATGCATACTGATAAACACTAATGACCCAGTCCCTTCTACCGTGCTGCACAATGCTTTTGCAAAATAAATTTATTAATCTCCTCGGACAATGCTTGAAACTTGCATTTCGTTTTGCGACTCGGAAAATGCAGACGGTCTGTAGTTGGTACAATTGTGAAGTGGCGTGTTGTCTTGTTTTGCCATGCACCGGTCTTGATTTCTAGAATCGTAAATAGCTTTATTCTGAGAACACTGCATGAAAGACGACTAATGACAATTGGGGACTAATTAAAGCAATAACAGTAAACCACAAAACTATGTGTGAAGTAAAGCCACAGCCACAGACCTTTTTTTCCACAAATTAACTCTTGATTAATGTGCAGGGAACAGTAGCAGCGATAAGTAGTTCCTTTTTTTGTGGACACATATGGTACCATGTCAATATCTTGGCACACACAATAGTACTACAGTATTCCCTGTCACGAGAGACTCCTATCGACAGACCACTATCTCACGAGGACTGCTTCGCAGATTTTTAAGTCCTATACTTCCCATGTTAATGTACCTGTCACAAAAGACCAACTGTCGTCTTCACTATTATTTTTTCTGGAAGGGGTCTCTGATGACAAATTTTTGTGATAGCCCCTTAAAATAAAAATAACTGATGCTCCCTCATTTTCACATTGTTGACAAGGTCCATGGAGCAGACCGTTACAGCAAAACTGCCCTTCACCATGGGGATATTTAAAATAAAAATACCAGAAAAAGTGCTTCGCTGGGACCTGAGGCATTCACCAAGCTATATCAATATCCATTTTGTAATCGGAAGCCTTGCAAACAGAGCACTGAACCAATGTGGTCCCTTCATGTCAACTCATGAAGTGGTCTGGTGTCCCTGCAGCCTGGACTTCCAACCAATGGTGTTATAAACCTGTACACAACATGGAATGGTTAGCTCCTACTGTCTGACAGCATACTAATCAAACGATTCTACGGTAGTGCTATCTATTTAGCCACATGGACAGTGGCCAAAAAAGATATTATTTGGCTAACAACATTTTTGTGAGCTTTAGCCATGTTGGCAAAGGATATTTCATAATTCATTCACCTATTGATGCATATATATTGATGGTATTTTAGTTATTTACATTTACCCAGTACAATTTAAAAATTTTTAATTTCATTCATTCCTACTGCTAGCCCAGAAACCCTCAAAGAGTCCTGTAGTTCTAGAAATTTTCACGCTGGACTTAATTTCACACTTTTCGAGCTAGTACTTGATGCGCGAAAATAAGATGTGCCAAAATTAATTGACATAACGAAAGGTTATACACGGACAAGCCATAATGCATGAAATTAAAATACACAAATATTTTCCAATTTACAGAAAAACAAGTCTGTGCAAAATAAACCACACGTAAAAATTTCTAGAACTACAGCATTTATTTTTGTGACACTAATACTTTTAATTATGCAATAGTCAGTTATGTGGAAAACTAAGAGCAGTGATCAATTAACAAATATTTAATCTAACCCTGAGCGACCTAACACAGATGAATCAGTGTGCAGCTTATCCCCCATTAAGACTACAAGAGATGGTCCTGTGTCATAAAAGTTGTCTGTTTCTTTTTCTTCTTGTAATATATGTGATCATAAAGATCAAAAGATCAAGAGTTTTCCTTTGTGCATTCTGCCGATAGTGTGTCTTTTCCTGAAATTTACTCTTGCAATCAATTCATATCACCATTTAGTTGTCTATATGATGAAATTCTGTAACACTTTGTCGTGGATATTCTTCGTGGATGTTAATTTCTTGCAATTTTGTCTTCTTGTTTCGTTGCAATTCTGGGGCATGCAACAGAACATCAATGACACAAGCTTAACCATGGCAACACATTTTGAAAAATCACGCTGAGGGCAAAATTACTTTAATAACAAAGACAGTGAGTCATACACCTAAGATGCATATTTATTCACACTTCAGGTGAGCAAAATCCTGGTCTTTGGAAGCAACTCAGCAGAAAGTACTGGCGTTCCAAAACGCACAAAACCCTGGTTTAAAATGTGAAAGTGGCATCATGTTACTGTGCCAGCAACATCTCTTCTCTGACTCAACAAAATGCAGTTCACTACATTTCCATAAAGATTTGATTATAACCCAATATTATTCAAGACTGGGGTTGCAGATAAAGCTCCTGGGGTTACAGCAGTGGGATTGAAAATATACTGCTTTCATCTCGTGAGACGATCAACTGACTCAAGCCAGTGATGTCAAGACTCCACCCCCATGTCCCTGCTATCAGAGCTATTTCATGTAAGGGATGGTTCAACATTTTCATCATTTTTGAATTAGTACTTACAGTACGCAAGGGGGGAGGGGGTTAAATGGGTCTGTACACTTTCACAGGATATGGAAAATGATGGTCAATTTTTGGCCTGTTTTGTGCAATTTTGCTATGATTTGGGGGAAAATCATCATTTTTAAAGTACTAATTTGGGGGGAGGGAGGGGGTCATGAAATTTAGTACCCTAAGTACTAATTCAAAAATGATGATAATGTTGAACTATCCCTAAGTACATACAGAGACCCATATTGAAAGCTGCATGTGATGTACAACAAAGACCATGCTGGGCTTTGTACATAAGATGAGCTCATAATTACACAGGTCCAGTCTCCTGCCTTTGTAGGCCAATGCAGTGACCACTGCGATGACCAATGTTTAGTTCTTACTTTTGCCAACTGAGGGCAGTAATGTTTGGCCACAACCTACCAGCTCAGTGTCACCGCCCACCGCCACAGGTGCTGAGTTGTTACGCTGCAGTGAGCCGTGCACTCTTCCAAACTCCCTGTCAAATCTACCTACCCATTTATCTTCTGAACACATTCTTCCCTCCTGGCTCTCTGACTGGCCCATAATTTTGCTAATTTAGACGAGCGACAAACAGGGAGGCGTCAATTGCAACAACCCAACAACGCATTTTACCTTGTTCTTTATGGCCATAGCACTAGATTATAAGCCATTGGGGTATTAAGGCTCGGTTCTCTCTTTATCTTGTTATCCATAAAGGGCATTTTCTGCCTCCTTGACTGAATAAAAAATCTGTTTGCTTGCCTATCCCTGTCACAATACACAAAGGCTGGAAAGCTATGACCTTTCTAAAAAGCTAAACAATTATTGTCTGCTAATAGAACATAAACAGACCGAAGATATTTCAAAAAAAAAAAAAAAAAGTGGCCCATACAATTTTGCTCTGGGAAAAATTGCCACTATGGACAAGTTCAGTCCAAGGACGATGCCTGCCTGGTATTTCCCTACCTTTTATTGGAAGAAGTCCAATTATAAATAGGGCTCCACAGATGATGGAAAAGTGACCACACTCTTAATTTATACAGACTTCATACATGTGCATCATGGAAAATAAAATGTGTCAGGAATCATAAATTATACTGCTCTGCTTATATTTCAAAAGACAAGGTGTACATTATAAATATGCTCCTGGTAAAGTTTGCATGAACAATATTTTCTTTTTGAGTCATGTTTTTCTTGAATTTATCTCTGGTTGACTATTAAAGTGAGGAATCTTTCCTGACCCTCTTGTGGGTAAACTGACCACCATTTCCCCCATCTAATATGCAAATTATATGCACTCCCATATGTTCAATTTAACTTCTTTGAAATGGCCAACAAAATACTTTCTTTTTCCCTTTTTGTGTGTGTGTGTGAAATATTACCCTTTCCTTGTCAGAAAGGCTGGAGGATAAAACCTAGTGAGCAATATTCCTTAGCGTGGGACTATTACATTTAATAACATCTTCTCTCAGCATGTGCCCCACCTATGCCAAACAAAACTACATACCTCAGGCATGTGATCGTAATAAAGATTCTCTACAATTCTCCCAAAAAATGTTGTTTATCACCGTATTAACCCTCTAAGTGCCCTGAGCACATAGGAGATTAAACTGAAACACACTCCAATTTTCCACCTAAGTTTGGAACATTCTAGCTGTGTCAACTGGCAAATCATCACAAAATGTATATAATTTTCCACCATTTTAGAAGTTTTGTTCTACAAAAATGGGGGACAGGGTTGCTTATGGGAACAGGGGCATTTAAAAGGTATAATACACTAAAAAGAAACTTTGGCAAACACATTGAAGCAGTTGACAACTTACATTCCAGGAACTTCTGTGCAATTTTGAAACAAAGGGTGACTGCATCATCATGTATACCTATGTACTGCAAAAGGTATTAAATAAAGTACTTGTCCATTTATGTTTTAACCAACACATTCTGTTGGTATCTGGTCATGCCCTTTTTAGACACATCACACCACAAAAGGAAAAATCCATCATTTTTGACAGGTGCTTACTGCACAGACTGTGCCGAGAGGTCCTTTTTTTAAAAAAGCCATCAGTCATGCCAGTGATATTTCAACACGCCTATCCATTTGTAGGTACATTTTCTATAAGTTTTCTCGGGTATGGGCTTGTTTTCTTTTCTTTTCTTTTTATAAGCAAAAGCTAGAGACCAATGGCACAGATTGACTACAAATTGTAAAATAAGTAACTCGGAGGAAATTAGTTCAAGTCTCAAAAATTGCTGCTCATACAAAAGAAGCTTTCAATTCCAGAATTGAATGATCTTTTCTTTAACCCATTCCATACTATGGTCACAAGCCTTGGTCAGTGGTTCTGGCACTGTCTGGCAAGTCATGCTGCAGCTGTCCTTGCGGCAGCTGCAGCATTACTTGCCAGGCAGGGCCAGAACCACGGACTTAAGACTATAGGCATGTTGGTACTTGAGTGAAAGCTCTTTTCATGAAGAATTTAAATATACAATTGTCATCTTAAATCTAGGTAAATATACGTAAATATTAGGGACTGGTATGAAATGAGTTATAAAAATTTAAAAAAAAAAAAAAACCCTTGTTTCAGATAACTTTGTCTTTGAGCAGCACCTCAAATTAATTCAAACACTTGTGATTAAAAAGATATTTGACGCTCTAGCCTGCCTTGACTGTTTTGTTTTGTTTTGT
This sequence comes from Hermodice carunculata, assembly GCA_964020975.1. Lineage (NCBI taxonomy): Eukaryota > Metazoa > Annelida > Polychaeta > Eunicida > Amphinomidae > Hermodice > Hermodice carunculata. The sequence continues at coordinate 3,591,395 of OZ026627.1, forward strand.
TTTGTTTTTTTTTTTTCACAATAGTGTGTGGGAGTTATGTAGTCTTTTGCAAAAGATAACACGTGAACTGATCGCAATTGTGAAACATTTGTCTACAATTGGACCTGCAGGGCCAATGATTTTCCGTTTTATTCAAAACTGAAGCAGAATTGTGCATTTTTTTCATCCCTGAAATGGAACTTGATATTTTTTCTCATATGAATTATATATAAATATATAGTAGTGAAACGGAATTTGAAAAATTCATCTTTTTTTTGAAAGGGAAAATCAGTGTCCCTAGACCAGTTGGCTTCATTTAGATCTTTCATCTTCAATTCAAGCAACTGAAGACAGCAGCGTCTTTGGATTGGTGCCAGTCCCACAGAGAGGGTTCGCTAGTGGTTCTGACCTGTTCTTCCAGTCCACATGGCTTCTGATTTCATTCTGGTTTGCAAATTTGTTCTCCCCTGATTGTGAGGATCCGGAAATGCACGCAAAGCACACATGAGGCAACTTGAACTCTCGGTGACTTTTTCATTTTGTTTTCCCCTGTGCTGTAATGCAAATTGAATTTAAACAAAATACTTGGGTAATCAATGAGAAATTAGATTTTGTTTATTCCTCTGAAGAATTCAGTTGTTCCCTGTAGGAAGCAGTGATTTATGGCCTACTTGTTGCCCAAAATGGCAGATCTTTGCAATTCATGCATGGGGAATTAGCAATTTCAGTGCACAGAATCATGAAATTAGTTTGTCCTACCTCATTTTCTGAAAATGAACAATGAAGTCTTCATTGAAGTGTCAAACGCAGAGCAGTTACATCACTGGGCAGACTGGAACTATCTGCCTTCAAACTGCCAGACTGCACAGTTTTTCTTGCACAAGATTTCAGCTGAATCTCATAAAACAAAACTTTTGGAATCTAAATAAATATGTACATATATTCAAGTGCGCTAACGGACACTTCATATGCAGTGTACTAATACAGTTAAAAATTGAATTACTTTATCAGTTAATTACTTGTTTCCTCAGCTAAACGAAACATGCAAAAGTGTTAGAAATATGAAACCATATTTTTCTTCATGTAAAAGATCATGTCTAATGATCACACAGGCTTCATACATGATGCTCTCTTTTACCAAATTTTAGTCTAAATGTGATATTTTATTTCACATTTCTGACAGACATTCAACAATTACAACATATGATATTAGGCAAACGTCCAAATGTTGCGTGTTTTGATCTTCATCATTTTGCTTATACCTTCTGTGGGATCCTGTGTTCAATATTATCATATACCAGCTGCATGCATTTGGTACCAAGTCTTGTCTAATGGGAATACAACTTTCCCCCAGGCCAGCATCTCTAATACGAACTTGAAGGTGCAAACTGGCTGATACAGCCCACAACTTATTGACAAAATGCAGAAAACCAACAGAGATTTCGATCCACGGCTGGACAACATCATGTGATTTTGTACGTCCACTGGAGGCTTGATCAATAAATTATGTGCTGTTACAGACCCTTACTTGCTCTTCGATTCCATTCCTGTTACCATGGCAACATATTTAGAGTTAATACAAGGAGAGGGTCCTTCCACCATATTGCAGATAATGAGACACCTAAAGGCAGTACTAAAGCTAACGGGAAGCTCTAATAGAGCGTAAGAACATTTCTACCTCCATGAATAATCATGTTCAAATTTTGCCTAATATAGGGCTTAATTTGGCCTAATCAGCAACGGACAATAGACCTCTGATTGGTAGCATCCTTGGCCCCAACTGTCATTAGTATCCTAGATTTTTATTTTACTGTTCACTTCATGATGACAGCCCAGTAGTCACTTTAGTTGGGAAGGTAGCCGCCAATTTGCTAGGTAAATGTTACTAATAATCAAATGAACCAGCAGGACAATAGAAGTTCTGTCCATTAGTCCCTGTATTTGTTCATTTCTTCTACACTGTTGCCTTGTGCTTGGCATTTGTTCATTTCATCGCAAATTCTTTTGGTAATCTCCAGAATTACTGAACTGCATGACTTTACCGCTGGTCACAGGTTTAGTAATGATGACTATAGCTGTCATACCTGTGAGAGTTCTCTTAAAGCAGAGTCCCGACAAGATAAATTTGTTTCACAACTAATGCTGTCAACTCATCCCATCTTCATGTTCAACTTTCTGGCAGTATATCTGACGAAATGTGTGACCTTGTATTGCAATATGTATGGCAGAAACTAAGTGGACTCCTCACCTTTCTAGGTTATTGGACTGAAACTCACATATTTTATATGAGAACATCCTATTTCCATGTAAAGTTTTCAACTCACCCACTTTTTCCCCCTTTCACGATGAACACAAAACTAACAATGGGACACCTTGGTTTGACATTGGCGCTCATATCTCTAAATTAATCACAAAACAAAATGTCCATTGAAACTGTAAACGGTTTCAAAATGTACAACTGTGGATCAGAGAGCCTCACTTTCATCGCAAGTACATGTACTGTAAAATGTGTTAATTTCACTTTATTCTTATTTTCGCTTATTTAGCTGATGGCATAAAACTGTAAAAATAAAACAGAGTGAAATAGTACTTTAACAGTGTTTCAAAAGAAATTATGTCCAAACTGGTGAAAAAAAAAATCACAGTGAAATGTCAAAAAATACAAAAACCCTAAAAATTTAAACACGCGAAAATGTACAATTTTCAGCACTAGGCTGCCTCTTATCCTTCATTACCAATGTGTCTTCAGCGCCTGCCTGCTGAATTAAGACGGTTTTTCATTAAGGCTCAGCTTATGGCTATTCTTGGCATGGGTTGGACGTTTAGGACAGCTGCTGATTGGAGTCTTTTGATCTTGATTTGTCTCATCTACAATTCTCATTAAAATTGTTTTTCTTTACAGTTGAAATAAGTCAAAAAAAAAAAAAAAAACATGGAAGCAGACAATATAGAACATCAGCGGTTTTGCCAGGTTAAGCATAAGGTTAAAGGGTGTAACAAGCTAGTTTTTCAGTGAGACAATAAACACGAACAAAACTTGACAATAAAAATGAATTCATGGAAAAAAATACAAAAGTCACATATTTTAAAAATTATTTTAAATCACTGAGGTAAACAGTTGTTACAATGAAGATAATAGAAAATCTATGGATCAACCTAAGGCATTTCTTGAATTTGCTACTTATAAATTTGTATTATGGAAAGGTAGCAAATGTGATGCTCTGCCAAAAGTGTATATATACACATATATGTCTTGTGTCTTATTTATGAATAAAAATAAAAGAAATAAACAACAAGCATACATTTTTTTTTTTATGTCCAGCAAACATAGGCTCCATGCTAGCAATTCCCTTGCTTATTTTCCCAGCCCTCTGCCCCCTTAATTTTTTTCTCAACATTTTATCATTTGCTACCTAACTTTCCAAGCAACTTGGATGGAATAAACAAAAGTATCCCAACAACAATTTTGTGCCTGCATTAACGATCGTTACATTAGGCAGCCTGTTCCTTTAACCCTTTTATTACCACGTTTTCGTAGGCGTCAACGGCTTTGCTTAACTGCACTAGGGGCACACTGGGTCCAAAGCATACCAAGCAGACCCTGTGACCTGGACCAGTATAATTCTATTGGGACTAGGGGCATGCTGGTACTTGAATGAAAGGCCTTTTTACAAAGAATATTAATGCAGTACCCATTTGGTTATTGAGAGAAGTTCATCTTAAGTATGTACTTTGACGTAAGTCACAACTGGCAGTGAAAGGCATAGCTATCAGCCTGTACACTCCACCCAGGTTTCTTTTAAAAGTATAAATGTTAAAAATATATTGGCCTGCTGTGTTTTATGAACTACAAAAGAAAAAAATTCTCCTCTCTCCCTGCTGACCACAAAATCTGTGTTTCTGCATATTTTACATCTACATCACATATTTTTAAGGCAATGTCGATCACAGCGTAAAGTTCCCTCAGCATTACTTATGAGGCATACAAAGGTGCCTCAAATCTAATGATTATTGACACAGTCATAAGCAACTCCAAAAAAAAAAATCTTGATTGTAAAATCATTCCCCTAACAGCAAAATGACATGCAAATTTGATACGACTTTTTTCAGTGTCTAAGTTTAATAGATCCAATAATTTTCCATTTCAAAAAATGTGTTATGCTGTTTCATCAGCCAGACCTCTTCCACTTACATTTCATTGTTAAACACTTATACATAATTCGTCTGAGAAAAAACAAATTCTGTTTCTGTGGTGAAAAAAAAATACAACTTTGTTTTGGATTAAAAAAAAATGTAAATTATCGGCCCTGGTTCAACATATAAAAAGACTTTAATTCCGATAAACCACACCCTCACCTAAAATGACGTTTCAGCCCTTTCAAAAGAGGCATACTAATCCTGACTAAATTTCATTTCCTTATAAATCATATGTGAAAAAAAATTTGCCGTGAATTAGGACCCAGTCGCCAGCTATGCTTCAGCCTCATCTCATACACTTGTCTACAATTTACCCATAAATTTTGTTTAACTCTTAACAGTTTTCAAAAATCGCACAGCAGATATCACTTCAGCTCTAAGATGTTTGGCTACTTTATGGAGAAATTTAAATGTTGAAAAATAATAAATGTGACTCACTGAAAAGTACGCTTCTCCTAAATGTGCACACCATTATAAGGAGGAAATACGAACAAGGGCCAACTTTCGACCCTTCAATAATATTTCATGCTCCTGAAAATGACATAATGTTCATTTCAGTTTTATAACTGAAGCCGATATTGTATGGGTATTAGCTTCTATAAAGTACCATCTGAATACACTTGTCACAAACATCTGACAATATATTCAGCAATAAACCTGGGCAGAATTACACTCGCTGGGGTTCTTCACTACATTTCACACAATCTTCCTACGCCCCGCTGCAATACATATGTACTTGCCTCATAATTACACAACACAATGGAAAGATCAGTACATCATAAACTTGCAAGTTGTATTTCTGTCCAATATTTCAACATGTTTTCATCCAATGTCAGTCCCTAGGTTGAGTAGATATCACAGGTGGGCCTATTATTACAAAATTACGCTTGGTGCGGCCACTTTGACCACAACATGTGTCAACTCATGAGTCATGGATCCTGCTCTCCTGTGCTTAAGATACGCTTCTGTCTGTCAACATAACGGCTTCAGAACGAAGACAAAAAAATATACCTCTTCATGTAATCAAAGATCACCATTTCAGCTCTATGTCACTCTTGATTTTATTTCCCCACAGTGCAAAACATAGAAGATTTCGTTTCTCCCAATATCTTTCCCCAAAATGCAATGCACTCACCAATTTCCCAGCTGCAATCAATGTTATGTTAATTTACAAAGCCTATTTCATGTGGATGTTTTTCGATTTGCTCATCAATTTGTTGAGTTACAATTTCTATTTTGAGTTTGTGTCCTTAGGCCTGGTTCACAATAGAGGTTTACTCAGCTTACAGAACACAAGCAGTTACCAAAGCTACACCTCGTCTTATTACACGTTACATTCTGTTGCAAAGGGTCCGCCTGCGCTCTATACACAAAGACGCAACCACAGATATTGTTTCATTTCCACCCTGCTATGTTGAGGAGGACAAAACCCCTGGCCCAGTTACTTATTAGCACACATTATAGATGCTTACATCTAAATGGGGCGTAATGGAAAACTGGACAGTCCAGTGGCCGCAGCATTCAACCACTGACCGGTGGTAAAATCCCATGGACAATAGTACCATATAATGGAGCTTCAAATATAGCCCACATATGCCACGGCCTATTCTTGTCCTTGGGATTAGATTGGTCGCCCGTTGGGGCTTAGGACAATAGAATCTGGGTGGACTTATTCCAAGGGCCTTTGGGTGACAAAGGCTCGTAATTCTGTCAAAAATCCCAGCTTTAATGACTTGTATGTAGAGTGACCAGTGATCAAGTCCAGGTCCTGCAGAGCACAAATGCTGGCCTTTCTGCTTGTCGTCAACCACCCTGGATATGCCAAGTGACGACGACAACTCCTCTCAAAGAATCCAAAAGAATGACAGACCCCTCTAGCCATCCAAAAACATTGGCATTTGTCTCTTGTCTCGCTGGCACCATTCTCATGGTAGCCACCAATGAAAACATGCAAATATGCACTTGGAAACCTTGAGGTAGTGATCACTGACTGAATAATGTCCTCCTGTGTGTACAACTGTGTCACAAGAATGTGCCACCTCCAACATTTTCCCATACACTGATAAACTGGTGGTTTTCCATACATACATGCAGTGCCAAAAGCCAGATGATTCTAGACACATAAAAGCTGAGCAAATGTTATATGATAGGTGATATGTGAATACACCTCACGCAGCGACAAAGCTACCTGTTTGCACGTGATACTCCCATCCACAAACACACGATTTATGTTCAGTTCAGGATTTACTCTGTTTGATCATTTTGACAAAGAAAAAACAAAATTTTCACAACAAAAGAAATTGGCAAAATAAAGGTATAAAACTTGAATCACAGTCTGGTGCCATGCTGCGGTTTAACGGAAAGCTTCGCACACTCTGTTAAATGCTAATTACCAACACTTTGCTTCCGAAGACCCATTGAATCGACAATTTTAATCCCACTCCACATCACCTACACGGGAAAAAGTTTGACGAACATCTGCAGATCCGGCTGCTTCCGGGGGAAAAATACAAAAGCACACCTGTTCAAAGTACAGCCAAAAACGGAATGATAACAGACTTCACATTCTTTAAGTGGACAAAATTTTATTCTTTACAGAGGTCACGTAGGTACATTTTAACCACAATGCAGATGGTATAAAGTCGCTGCTTTATGTCTGTGTAGTGTCTCGCTCGAGTTACCCTACATACTTACTCCTACAAATATTGCACAATTTAACTTGACTAAACAGGCTATTATAGACAAATTTTAGAGAATTTTGAACCATTCAACCGATCCTAATTGCCTGTTCAAATCTGCCCTTCAGGACTTCCTCGCAGATAATATCAAAATGAGTTGTCACACCAATTGGATCTCTAAAGGAGTAATGTCAAACACATGTATATGTTGTAAAAGTATCTTTTTTATTTCATGGAAGAACATCCATTATCCTATCATACAGAATTTCTGATGCTTACCTGTAATTCTGGAACAGTTCTTATGAACACAGCTCTTTTACACTGTAAATTTTCCACTCTCTTATCATGAACACCAGGTTTCAAGACACAGTTATCATTTCATCCAATGACAAGTTCAATCATCGTATATGGAATGATACTTATGCTAAAACTTGTTTCGGTAAAAAAAAAAACTCTGAAGTTTCTGTATTTGTATTTGATATGCAGACAGTGTGAGGAAAGAACATGGGAAGTTTTAGAACTTGGCCACTGGATTCTTAGGTACTGATGATGTGGAGGTTTGGTTTTCTGAGAAAAGTATATTAAACCCTTTCACCCTTGAATCAAGAGTGAGTCAACAGCTTTCCTTGGCCTGGGGCATGTGATCTTAATAGGTTTCCACTACAATTCTCAGTCAAATTGTTTTTTATTACTGTTGACATCGGTTGAAAACACTGAAGCAGATGACATTTAACCATCAGCCGGCTTTAACCAGTTTAAGGGGGAAGGGTTAATATAATTATGATCTTCACTGTTCAGTGGTAACTCCTTAGAGAGACAAATTGCCTTACAACACCCCATTAAATCCTCACTGTTTTCCTTGTAAGGTTATTTGACCCCATTTGGGAGACCACTCGGTTTAATCAGACCACTTTTGGACTTTTGGAACAAGAGATCGTTCTGTCAAAATGGGAACCACTGTATGAGGTAAAGTTGGTGACCTTTCCCTTATTTAATACTCTGACAATACCCAAGCTTGACTATAATAACAAGTATCAACAGCGCTCTCTCCACCTCATAATACAGACTGGATTTACTCTGCTTTCATATTTTTCTAACTGCTTTTTTTCTTTCTCATTTCTCTCTCAAGTTTAATCTTTGTGACACTTGGTAGATCACATACAGTATATTTCCAAATATATTCTTTAAAATATTTTTACATACATATGGCAGCTCATTCACTCAAATTTTGTTAACTGTTCAAAGATTTCTTTTTTTATGCTGTATTCACAGCTGTCAAGACCACTGATAGTGAGTAGACCCAATATTTTAAATATTACTGAGTTGTGACTATGGTTATACGCTCCAAATTGTGGCAATTCTCAGAATTAGCATATATATCTTTGATTTGATTCAATTTTTTTCGTAAGTCCTAAACTAATGCAGGAGTGAAGAAGCTGCACCACCACAAGGTGATACTCTCTCAAAAACTGGCAGTATGATGTTGCTTATTGCACCACAGTACACACTGACCGTTTCCCACTTGAATTAAGATTGGGTCAACAGCTTTCCTTGGCATGGGTTGGGCACTTAGTACCCAACCCATGCCAAGGAAAGCTATTGACCTGGGGCACGTGATTGTGATAAGTCTCATCTACAATTTTCAGTCAAATTGTTTATCATTACTGTTGCAATGAGCTGAAAACACTGAAGCTGATTTTTGTCAGTTTAAGTGGGAAAGGTATAATTAACCATTTCCCCTATAAACCAACTAAACTGACTGGAGCACAAACATCTGCTGCCATGAGTTTGTGTTAATTTTAACGAAACTTAATTAGGGACCGCTCTGACCATTTGCCAATTAGCCAAATGCTAATATTTCTTGACTTTGGCTAATGAAATGTCTACATGGCTAAAATATTTTACAATGAATATTAAAGGGCCACTACAAAATCATTGTTTATTATACTAATATTTCCAATTTTGGCTACAAAATTTTGAAGACTAGATCTGTCCCTGCTTAATTTGAATGAGAACCACACATGATCCCAATCATCATAACATGTCCAACATCACCTCCCCCCTGGGGGCAAGCCGAGTACTTAGCGATAACCCTGCCCCAAGGAAAATGCTGTTAACTATGGAGGGGGGGGGGGGGTGTCATTCAGTACAAAAATACTAATTGGTGTCCATATATGTCCCATATCATTAACATCAACTCCTTTATTGCTAGGTTTTTGACAGAGTCAACATACTGCAGCCATAACCCACCCCTGAAGGTAAGCCTTTCACCAAACAACCATCTGGGCTTTTTTTTTTCCTCCAGAACTATAGGTATCCTGGTATTCAGTTCATGCTGGTACTTGAATAAATAGGTCTTTTAATGAGGCATTTGCATCTGGAATTTTTTCACTAATTAGGTGAGGTTGGCTTTTGTCATTTCTAGCAGCAAACCGGTTAGATTAATTGCAGTATTTTCTTTTTATGTTGACACGCATAATGATACCATTAGGAAGCCACGTTTATTACCGTATTATCCATTTTAAGTGAACTAGGTGCTTAGGAAATTCAATTGAACTGAGATCCAATTGTAGACCTAAATTTGGATCATTTTATCTGTATAAACTGCTAAATCATGATAAAATGTATGTAATTTTGCAATACTTCAGAACTCTTCGTATAAAAAAAAAAAAAAAAAAAAAACGAGGGGGAGAGAGAGTGGACTTAAGGGACATTAAGGTATTGAAGTTTTATGGTTGCGTTACTACAATGTTTTGGGAGGTACTGACAGCTAAATCGTGTTGAGAGATGGTCAAAAACTACCAAGTTAAAGTGAAAAAAGAAAAAAGAAAAAGCAGTGAAGTTACTCTTGTTTTTATAGATGTATATATTTTCACCAGCAATGCTGATTGCCTAAACTGCAACAACAGAACTACAATGAAGTATTACAGCATAAAAGAAAATTTGTCCATGATGTGCTGTGTACTGCTTTACTTTGCATATTAAATTTGCGTGGTTAAAGTATTTTTGACATTTTACTGTAGTTTAAATTTCACTGTTTTGAATTAATTTATATTCAAATAATGTTTCATTGTGTTTTTATATTAATAGCGTTATGCCATCAGTAAATAAGCGAATGAGAGAAGAGAGCAATCAAAGCAGTTTACAGTTGTGAATTTAAACATTTAGGTGAATAAATAATGTACCTGTATATAGGGTGGACCACAGTGTTTCAGAATTTTTTCAGGAGGTCACTAGAAGGAAAATTCAGGGGAGAAGACTAGTTTTTCAACAATTTTACATGCAAACAAACAAGACTTGTGACCCTTTGGAATTTTTTCAGAGGGTATTTCAGGTTTTGAAAGGGTAATCTACGCCCATTTGGGGGTTAACAGAAACACAGACCCATCTTGTAGGACCCTTCCAGTGGGAGACCATCCACTATCAGTACACCTGTTCAACATATTTTATGTGATAATTTTTGCACTATTTTAGACTTCGAGAAGTCCTTCCCTCAGATTGTTTTTTCTCACAATTGCAATAAAAATTGAGTGCAAAGATTATTTTGCATAGGCCAGTGCATAGTCACTTGTGTGAACAAAAGAAGCACAAGAGGGAAGGACTTGCTTCAGACTGAAATAGACATGCAGCATCCTCTGTTGACGAAAAAACTTACTCCTTCCTACTATTGAGCCTGTGCAAGGGTTTCTCAATACTGATGTCATGCATGTCTTGGTGACTGCCATACAAACGAAGCCAGATGGGATTCCCCTTTCCTGGTAAGACGCATGCACTTGCACCCACAAGTGGCTATCAATTGCAGATGTAAGTCTGCACCCAATTCTTCCCATGCTCTGGCAGGTAACCTCACCTTTGGTGCATCCAAAATAATATTTGCACTCAATTTTTACGGTCAGTGTGGCACAAAACAACCTGAGCAAAGTACTTCTCCAAGTCAAACATTATTTATACCTCCTATGAAGAGTTCCTGTTTCGAGAGACCAGAATTTGTTGGTCCATGTTGGTGGTCCATTCAAAACAGGGCCATCTACATGTGAAAGCAAGGAAAATGTATGCATATCAAAATAAAGTTATTTTATCATACAGTCTCAACTCGCACACATTAAGCACAACATGTACCATGATGGTCAACAGGTTGGGCCTAATACCTGAAAATTCCCAAACATCCCTGTCAGCCTTGTCTGGGGACACACATTAAGTGTCGCTGCCATTAACAAAAGCTCAATGTCTGAGCTAGTCTGGTGTCTTCACCATTTAAAAAAAAATAAAGTCTGAGAGGCAGCTTTGAAGGGGGTAAAGGGGGTTTTCATACTGACGTACTGGGCATTTTTATTTACCATACTTCTGTGTTGAAAGCTCCTGTAATTTTCTGTGTTTTGTTTCAGTCATCATTTCTAAATTTTCTCATTTCCCATACCTTACACTGGGGCAAAATTATCACCTTTACCAAAATACTTGGACCGTTCTTCAGCTTTCAGTTCCACTGACATCTGTAAAATGTATTTTCCTTGCATAAGTGTGTACCAGTCAACTGGAAAGACAGAAATCTTCAACAGCTATGGACATTTTACTGTCTGACAACAGTCAAGCTATCACGACTCCTCAGATGCCACTGATTCAGCTCCCATCCCCCTCCTGCATCCAACTGTATTTTATGAAGCCATATGAGAGTCTGGTCCATCAATAGCTTGTCCAGCCTTGTTGCTATCACTCAGGGATCTCACTACTTTGGTATGGCTTCCTGATACCTACCCCCCCCCCCCCTTTTCTAATCCTTCACACTCAAATCCAAATGCACCTAAATACACTGAAACAAAAATTTTCTTTGTGCCAACAGGGCCAGAATTTCGCAAAATTTTGCGATAATCTATTTGGATTTTTGTCAATTAGTTTTTTTCTTAAAGAAAGACAAGTTTAGGAGAATCTTTACAAGAATGGATTCTCAGATTCTCCCCTAAATTTTGGTCCTGGCCAATTTTGATGACCAGCCATATCCTGAAAACAACCATTCAGGATCCACTGACTCTTTCCCTCTTAAAACAGGACTCGGTCAACAGCTTTCCTTGCCATGGGTTGGGCAGTAAGTACCCAACTGAAGCCAAGGAAAGCTGTTGACCTGGGGCATGTGATCTTAATAGGTTTCATCCAAAATTCTACGTAAGTCAAGTTGTTTTTCATTAATGTTGAAATTGATTGGAAACACTGAAACAGACAAGATTTGACCACCAGCCAATTTTGGCTGCTTTACGGGGAAAGGAGTAAATCATAAAATGCTTCCTTTCAGAAGCCATTTTGTTTAAAATTCAAAGCGCTTTTGAAGACATTTCATTCCTCAAAGATATATTTTGAATTCTCTTATGTCCCCATGCTTCCCATTAGACCTTCAAAGGGAAAATGAATGCATAAGCATTTAACACCTTTTACTTTTTTGTCAAACAGCTTTTTTTAACATGAATGGTAGCTTGTCAGTACTCCAACAGTACACTCAAATACAATCTGGCTCACCTAGCACGCGACTGAATGGCCAAAATTATCTGCACATCTAGTGAAAATATTTGCTGTCTGCAATAATGGACAGCTGGTTTGCTTTTCTGTTATGTCTAAACTCATGCTGAGTTACTGTATTCCCAATCAGGGAACGGGTAAAAAGATAATGTCTGCCTGCACATTGGATCTGATGTCTTAACAGTGAACAGATATCTGGAGACAATGTATTATCATGTTGGTTCCAATGTCATATCATGTATAGTCTGGTCCACAGTGTTTCAAAAGAAATAATATACATCATCTCAATGGTACTAGAATGCCCTTGCATGAGTAGATCTATTGAGGCAATTCCAAAGATAAATGTTCCAAAAACCTTTGCTAAATGCCATTGGTAAATTCATACCTTTTCATTAAACTGGCAAAGCATCATTCAGATATTCATTCTCATGTTTGTTTCTTTGTTTTTTTTTCCCCTCGTGTGCGGCAGAACTTGACCTGCTCCTGCCCATTTCTTTGACGCAGGCTGGTGGTGATGTTAAAGGAAGCTATGGCAAATGTAACATTTAATCCAGCCTTTTCTGGCAATGGAGAGATGTCTCCACATAAATTTCCTGTGACAATTGCTGCAGACTGAGACTTCATATGGACAGACACAAACTTTATCCTCTTGAATGCATTAACAAAATGCAATAACAATCCTCATACTCTGCTCTTATTTCTTCGAGTTTTGTCTCTGGATAATGTAACTTTGGTCATTGTTCTAGTATGTGGATACATCTGGTCCAATACATTGTGATTTGTGAACAAAAAGCCAGGAATATGATACATTTGTAAACAACCAGACATTTCCAACTTTCAAGTTTGCTGCATCATACGTTTTGTCTTTTTTTTTTTTTTTTTTTTTTTTTTATCATTGCTATGCAGCAAACCAAAGCCTGATTTACACACACCTACGTTCAGTAATAAAAACATTTTCAGGAAAAAAAAAAAACTGTTTTTTTCAGGAACAAAACTGATCGTTGATTGCCATAACTGAGCACTCGGTCGAATGCTGCAAATAATGCAATTCTGCTTATATTCTGTTCTGGAAGCAACAACAATGTTTATTATGGGTTTCATGACAGCATGAGTTATACCATTTGAATACATTCTCGCTGTGCTCTGATTTCCCTCTTTTTTTTCCTCTGACCATTCCCACTCAATTCTCCCAAAGTCTGACATATACTTTGTCCTCTGCTTCAATGCTTTTGCTTACAATTTACATTTTCCAACTAACCCTTTTCCCCTTATATTGGCCTAAACCGACTGGTGGTCAAATGTCGCCTGCTTCAGTATTTTCAACAAATTTCAACGATAATGAAAACCAATTTGACTGAGAATTGTAGATGAGACCTACCACCATCACATGCCCCAGGTCAACAGCTTTCCTTAGCATGGGTTGAGTACTGAGTGCCCAACTCATGCCAACTCATGGGGAATGGATTACACGAAAGCATTTTTTGAGAATCATATAAAAGACCTGTTACCCCATTCCTGCCACGAGTCATAATCTTTCCTTGGCATGGGTTTGGCACATGGTGGCCAGCCCATGCCAATGAAAGCTTATGACCTAGGACGTGCCATGATGATGGTCTCACACACAAACCTCAGGAAAATTACTTGAAAACATCTACATCTGGGCGCTTTAGGGTGATATGAGTGGGAAAGCATTAAGCAGCATACCCCTAGTTAACAGCTTATCATGCTGGGAGCTGGGCACATCACACCTAACCCAAGCCAGGGGAAGCTATTGACTCAGATTTGATCTTATCAGGGAGCTTAAATTACTGTTACAAGAAAATAATTTTTCTTGTTGTTACTGACATGAAGCTATGTATGAAACTTTGCTGAATTGCAAAGTGAATTATGTATTCTCTGTCTCTTTCAAAAATTTTTGCCAACTTTAAAATACTTACATAACATGTTTTACACTTTATCCAAATAAAAAAAAAACGCCAAAAAATTGCGAAAAAAAATCATCTGCACTTATAATGCATCAATTGATATTTTTAGAAACTCCTGGTTCCACGTCAGTAGCTGATATGATGAAACCAGATGTGAGAAAGGTAAGTGCATGCGCTCAATCACTCTGCTGTCGTGTAGCATTTCAAAGTACATTTATGTCGTCAAGTTTCTTCCTTTTGTTGTAATATCCAATGGTAGTAATTGAGAATTCTCCCTCAAGGCCAGTCTCCCTCCAAGTGCTATAGGCAAATCAATGTCACGTTCACGCACTTATGTATGCAATAAACCCACGATATGTACATGCATGCATGTGTTACGTAACCTCCACCAATACATTACAATAATGAATTATGAGTGGAATTTCCCTCTCCTATTTTCATAAAGTTAAGAATCACAAGGGACAAACTAAACTTAATTGTCCAAACTGTCCTCAAATGCACAAAATGTTATGTATTTCTGGGCAGGAAAATAATGACAAGTTGTTGGATCTCATTATTCACTAATTCACTTGCATCAACAAAGCCATGAAACTGCATAACAGGCTAAAATCAAACAAAAGCTTGACTCGCCACATTGTATAATCGTCTATGAAAGGTCAACTTAAGGCTAGAACCATTTGAGCCCCCCTTACACAATACTCATGTAAGTATTTGTAAGGCCACTGTCTAGACATGGGTAATACCTTCCACATTGACCACCTTGGACCGTACACCTGTCCGATGTCCCCCTCAGCCACCAAAATACAATCACAAAACAAAGACACTCGTAACTCATTTCTCCTATTTTTAGCTGATAATTAGATGACAATAGTTATCTGCAATTGGGTGACAATTGTATGCATGTTTTCTCATGAACAGAACTTTCATTCAAATGCCAACATGTGTGGTTTAAAATCGAGTGCTTTCACAATACCTACAAAATAGAACAACTAAACCTCAACTTGTGTAGCCAATGCAAAAACTATTGCCTATGAACTTATATACTCAGTGTCATGAGTTCAAATACAACAGTTTGTGTATCAAATTTGTAGGACATTCATTCTGGAGACACAAACGCAATTGTTCCCCAGCAGCCTTGCATAATATGTGAGGTACACCGACCCAAGACCAGAAGTTACACTTGCACTATCTTTCAGATTCTCTTGTAAATTGGTCAGGTCATTTTGCCATACCAATCATGATATAGGTACAGTGTCATGGACTTGGAAAGCAACAGCAAAAGTTTGAAGCGGACAGTATCTTAATTCTTTCAGTGCCAATCACATCTTAAGTCGATCGACTAAAGTCAAACTAGTCTGAATTATCATTTGGATATCAGATTCTTATTCCTCCTAAAAAGAACTTTCATTCAGGTACCAGCATCCCCATAGTTCCAGAGAGAAGCTGTTGACTCAGTCCAAAATTTGGCACTTAAAGTTAACTTGCCTTGGTCCTGCTTGATTCCGTTTTGTTCCAAGCAGACTTTACCACTGCAGAAACAGGCAATAATAAGCATGTGTTCTTGCAGCATTGAGGAAAATGAGACAGCTGAATGAAACAGAAATGGATGGACAGATTTTCTCTTGATGCCCTCAACAGTCTTCATTTCAGTCAGACTGACTATCAGCAATTTAGTACTGAAGGCAGAGGATGCATTTTGCTGCCTCAAGGACGAACGTTAAGACAAACCCCGTGATAGATCCGTAACAAGTTAATACTTCGTCAGGACAACAAAAAATTCGGAGTTCTGTGCAAATATATCCAAGTAGTTGTCCTGCACTGACACAAAAATGGCAGTCAGGCGAGTCGCCAAAAACCTCAATGCCAAGTCCTGAGGTCTACAAAATATCTTGTTTTGGCCCACTTCAGCACCACTTCAATCTGCATGGACCATACTCCATGCACAGTGTCTGTTCTACGTTTCCACTGATTATGCCAACTCAGAATGAAAACCCTGACACACTGTAAGATATCACAAACATATCAGAGTTCTGAAGAAATTACTACAGTTGCCCTTTGGTTTCTTAAATAGGTCTTCTGCTAATGCCAATCCAATCAAAAGTTGTACTGCTTTAAATCATATCAATAGTACCAGATTCAAATTCCCCATGAAAAAAGGGATCATTCTTATACCAGCCTGCACATGTTTCTAAAGAAAACAGGACAATCCAGATTAACAAACTTCCTCAGCTCATTTTTACAGAAAACTGTTTGCACTACAATGAAAGGTCATTTCATAAAGATTATATAAATCCTGCACCTTTACATCAATTCAAAGCACACTGACCTTTGCTAATATTGGCAATGAATGAGATGAATAACGAGGAAAATGACATTTTACCACACTGACCCTGTGACAAACACACAAGTATCTTCTCAGAACCTGAGACTACCACAGAGCCGACATTCTACCCCAGCTTTACAGTCTCTGTCTAACTTTACTCCTGATGTCCAGTCTCATTTTTCCCTTTCTGTGCCAGATTTTAATTGGATACCTCCACAAAGTTTATACCTATGACCAGTAAGTGCCCAGCAGTTGTAATTCAACACAATGTGCATGAAATTAAGCTCACCATTACCGTTGGTCTATGATATATATAACCATGCATCATAAGATTTCACACCAAGGTTAAGTGATTTACTTTTTCCAATAGAGTATTGGCAATTGGTCCCTTTAACTGCATTATGCTTGCCCAGCTTTTTTTCCCCAATCCATACCACTGCATCAACACATTTATATTTGTGTTTCTTTACTGTGATATGTTCTACTAATGATGTGTGTGTTTTTGTTTTCATCAACTCATTGGCTCCCTTTTTGTTTTGTATTGTCTGAAAGAGGCAAGTCCCCCTTTTCTTTTCCATTTCTTCTCCCACAAATTGCCTCAATACATATCAAATATTTATTAAAGATATCTTTAATAATAGATAAAGGGCATGACTGATAATTTGTCAGCAAGAGATGATAAACGTTATGACGCTATTACATTGAGTTGCTGGGAATTATTTTAAAGATCCAGTTACCTATGAAACAGTTGCATAGTCTCTGCATAAAAACCTCATTCACATTAAAATTTAAACACAAACAGGGAACAACATGCAACTATTGAAAGGGTCAAAGTTCTTTCCGTGTGTTGCAGAAAAGGAATATCTTGAAAGTGTATCAGTCTTCAACCAACTACGTTGCAACCAAAATGTTATAGAAGTTATAGCAAATGCTTCAATGGTTATAAATGATTTGTCATTTTTGTGAAGGATTATGCCAAAACAACTCATTCTTTGAAACCAGGTCACTTGAATTTTGATGCTCTCATAAATACCAGTAACATGTGGTGGCAGAGCCACCGTTACGTAACCCCCACACAAGACCAGTATAAAAGAGGTTCTACCAATATTGACATTGACCTACATTGGCGATTGTTTGATCCTTCCCACAGATGTTTTAATGTTGAAATTTTTCATTTAAAAGTTAATAATCCACAATACAAACCAGCTGGTAGGCCTAGGTGAGGGTATGGTGTGATCCATGAGGTATTCTCCATGATTGGATTGTCTTCGTTCCCCTGTTCCTTGCATGTATTTCATGGGTTTACGCTGCTAGCACTGACTGGTAAGTGGATGGCGGCACACCAGGCTGGTACACAGCTCTGGCTGCAGTGACATAATACTGGTATGCAAATTGCCTAAAACATTATGGCCTCAAGGCAACAGATATCATAAGCAGCTATGAGTAAGGATGCATGGTTGTGTGGACAACTGACCATAGGGACAATAGAGTCCAACCTGCCACACATCATCAACACTGGACATATCCCAAGTTGCTTGAACAAAATACTGTAGCAAAATGTTGCTGTTTGTTGCATGTTGGTACTTTGTGTCTTTGTTCCATTGTAGCAATTTTCTCCAAGTCTTCTATTTTTGGTAATAATATTTTGCAGTTGCATGCCTATCCTTGGAGTAACCTTTCACTGAGGGAAGTACAGGAGACACAGGACGGGTCATGGTCTGTCAATAGAACCTTTTATTAACTCAGTCAAAACTCACTATGTACTTTTCTGTATTATACACACATTTAGATGGAATTACAAGAGAACTGCAAGAGAACTGCATTCCTAGTGCCCTTTACCAACTATAATGGCACCAGTTTTTTCACTTTTGCATGCTTCTCTTTTTTTTTTTTAAAGAATTTTCTTCCCTCAAAAGTTGAGCTTGCTCAAATAAATTGCAAGCTCACAATAACACAAGGTTTAGTCATCAGATGCCAATGTCTCACTTTGCCTACTAAACAGACCTACCCTTTGCATTTTCTCCACTCCACTTTTAGTCGAGACAGTGCAATGTTTGGTCTGCTTTGGAGGCAAGGCCTCACTCCAAATGACTGGTTTCCCAGCAAATCAAGTATCATGCAGTTCTATGTTCCACATTTAAGTGTAACTGATAACCAGTGAAACTAAATGAAACTGCACTGTACACTGTACTGATAAATTCATTAACCAATAAATTATCCCAGGTCCAATGTCCCCTGAAAGTCTACACCTACACGGCATGGTCCTCACATTAGTTTGTCTTGTACATACGATCAATGGTTGTGGATGTTGACAATTATGAAATACAGCAATTGAATGGTCATTTGGCATTAATAGATTTTAACTGGTAAGACTGGTTCATTCTACAATTCACTGGCAACAATTTGCCTTTCTCTTGCAGATACCGGTACACAACGCAATGTGCAGTTGTGATGAACAATCGCGGATTGAACTGCTGCTGGACACATTTCCAAAAAAACATAAAAACAAGCAAAATGCTTTTGATGCATTTAGTTGTTCGAAGCAAAAAAGAAAAAGGGCTAATGCAGGCTTTGTATTCAATATGATACGATTATTATTGCCTGATCATCGAGTAAGTATGGACACTGTGTTATATTTGAAGGTATGTTTCACTCCTTAAATCACAAGAATGAAAGCCATCATATTGAGCAGACAATCCTGATAATACAGTGCTTGGCTCTCCTAGAAAAATGAAAGCATGCATATTTTCATTAACATCATAATAAACACTATGCCGTAACTGGTTTTCCAGTGTGTGCTTGTTTTCACACGAACTTTGGAGTTGAAAAAAAGATAAAAAAGACAGTCAGTAGAAAGCCACAACTTGTCTGGTAAAATTAAAAGAGGCTCTTATCCCTTTATCTTGACCTGTCTTTACTGGTCTCACCCATAATTGATACAGAAACAGTTTTACGTTACTGTAAAAATCAGCGAAAAGCACAGGGCAACATCTGACCTCCAACCAGTTTTGGCCTATTGGAGAGAGTCGGGGTTACAGTTGAATACAAATATGAGACTTCAAAACAGTTAAAAAAATGTTTCTGCGTCTATGTCTTTAATTCATCCATCATTGAAAAACATATTTTCTTCCTGTTGTTGTGAAAAAGAATTGTATTGTGCTTGTATGTACTACTTTAATATTAGCAGTCCTATTTCTATGGATCACAAAGTGATGCTGAGCTCCAATCCAGCTATTAATCTTTTCACCCATTTGCCAAAGGTATTATTTTCGATATTTACGCACATCACGAAAATTTTCTTGCCAGGTATCAGCATCTCTCACTCTAAACCTTTGTCTGCATGACACTAACCATTATCACTTACCCATGTTTTTCTTCCTTATTAATTTTCGCATAAAACTTGTAAAATTGGAATGAAAGCCTCCACTTATTGCACAAAAAACCTGGCATATACCAGTTCACCGGTTTTGGTTTGCTTTTCTTCTTCCTCCATTTTTTTTTTTTTTATTTGTAACAACAACCACCAAGCTACATGACTCAGAGCTGCTCCAGTTTCACCAGCCAATCAACCAAGGTTTGTGAATTTTCCATCCAAGGTGATCCACTGCACAGTAACACACAGCAACGCATCAGGCAAGATAAAGGGAGAACTCTCTAATCACTGCTTCACCCAGCATCTCATCAACCCTCAATTAACAACAGCAGCCTGTACCTAGCACCTAACCAGCTTTGGAAATTGCTCCAGCATGCTTGGTTTTATTTCTAATTACTTCAATTTATCTATTTTAAGTTCTGATGACCCGCACGCTGTTGCCAGAATTGACTCAATTCTGGCAAACATGATGAAAATACAATGCCTTGCCATATATATATGTATAAATTATTTCTATGGTTATGATACCAGAATTGATATTTTGCACTCTTAATAAGCACTTCATTTTCAGTAAATGTCCACTTCAGGTGGTTGACTGGACCAGCACACTTCCTACAGCAATAATCTCATCAAAATATGGAAATAAAAATTGATATATAATTTTAGCACAAAACTGATAGATAAATTCATATTAACCAGCACGTCTATTCATAATTTAGCAGTTGGTTGGTTATGTGGTTAATCCGCAATTCACTTGACCAGCCAATTATTGATTCTGAAACTTATCCCGATTCCCATTGCCAACGGTAATATGCATAATATTATTGATGTGACTTTTCATGAAGAGTTGTGTTTCTATCTGTCAAGTGCAGGTGATACTTATATATGTAAGTGAGATGACAATTCCAACACCGTTTCATTCCTTAATCATTTTTTTATATGACTACTAAGACAATGTACTTTACGATGCAGCATTTTGTCTGATTTTCTGGATGTTTATGCATTGCTAACAGCCAGTGTGAAAAGTTGGCTTTTGCTAACAAAAAATAACTTTGGCCTGACACCTTTCACCAACGTGTCAGCCCAACAGACTGACACATTTTTTTGCTATCTGATATAATACATTTTTGGCCTGACAAAAAGCTGTCCTGGGCCTACAGATATTTCCTAGTGGCAGACCCAAAATGGCCTGCACACAAAACACTTTCTGTGATGTCTGCCCTGATAAAACTATTATGCAATGCAATGGAACAAATTCCATGTCCTTGGTAAAAGTAGCTCTCCAGTGCGATTATACTTAGTCAGTGCATCTCTCTCTCTCTCTCTCTCTCTCTCTCTCTCTCTCTCTCTCTCTCTCTCTCTCTCCCTCCCTCCCTCCCTCCCTCCCTCCCTCCCTCTGATTATAGGAACACTGTAGACCTTGTGTCGCTGAAAAACGTTTGCTCCCACAGTTGCTGTTTTCAGTCATGATTGGCCCTGCAGGTCTCATGTTTATAGCTCTTCCAGTTTGCAGTAGCTCTCACAGCCTCCTAGTAGCATCAATACAACTAGTGAAATTAAATACCATTTGCCAAACACCCAGCAGTTGAATAAACCACTGGAGCCTGTCACCCAGTCAAGTATAGCCATAAATAAATATGAATTTCTAAGTAAGTCAATACCCTTTAATAACACTGCTTGATATTGCAAATAATATGCATTATCCACCAGAAATATAATAAGCACTCTTTACAATAGAGTCAACGACACAGAACACCCTTGGGTGAGTGACCTCAGGGTTAAGTGGCCCTCAACCCTGCCCGTAATTGGTAACAAAGGGTCGTGCCGAGAGAGAATACTTCGAGTCGGTCAGTCGACAATCTGGATTTGCACTACTGTCATCTGACATGTAGTCATAGGGAGAGATACACTGCTTACTGCCCGACCACTTGTACATATACATGCTGGTATATAACATACGGTAATCCGTAAGGCAGCAGTTGAACACGGCCAACCAGGCCAGTCCTTACGATGCATTGCTTAATGTCATGTCAGAGACGTGCTTGTTATTTACTGTAATAATGGTTAACAGGTAAATAGTGGTTTGAGACAGTTTTCATTCTTTCATAAGCAGAGAGGCTAACCTGCTGAGTGTGAACCAACACACAAGGCAACTGAGGTCAAGGTCCCTATTACAAACCACATTACATAGCATCAAGTCAACACAGTGTTCCTCTTATATGTATATTATAGCTAATAAATAGCCCTATACATTGTGTTTCGTGTGCCCACATTGACAACATTCATATAATGTGCTGGGGAAATCTTGTAACAGCTTCAAATTGGACAAAATCAAAATCACCAGTAAGTGACTAGTAGCTAGCTCCCCTACATGTCTCCCGAGCAACACAAAGGAGCTGCAAACATTGTGATATCTGCTGAATATATGTGCAATCAAACTCATCAATAGCTCACCTAAAATATTTCCAGTGTGGGGATATAACTTCTTGCCTTAAATGATAAAGCATTCAGTTTCCAGAAACAGGCTGGCTGAACCGTTCTTCTTCCAGCTACAGGTCTTCCTTTCAAATTTGTTTGTCCGTGTCCATGTTATTCTGTACGAGTTTGGATCTGTGCATGTGTCTATATGCATGTATATGTATGTATGTGTGTGTATATGTATATATATGTATATATGATCTGCTATTTTTCACTGAACAAAATATATGTAGCCCAGTACTGTAGTGAGTCAAGGGCAACTCAAAATTATAACTTTTCACATTTTAGTGGAAATAGTACAAGTTATCTTGTATCTGCAACATACTCTTTGTATGCTTGTAAAAACACAAATATGGTTTCCATGTAAGATTGACAGATTTAAATGCCAACATGATCATGTGTACATTTCATTGACACCATGTCAAAACACTGGTGCTCTATATGGTTGGAAATTGTACGATTTTTTTTCAGTTTGGAAACTTTTTACTGCACAAATAAATCAATCTGAAGTTTCCTGCATATGCATGATGCTAAGAATTGGTCAAATTGAAGTACAGGGTTGAAAATAAGGCTTGTGACCCAAGCGCAACTGCCTGCAGACAAGTAATTTTGAAAAATTTACAAACATACAACACAATTTTGCAAATTTTATCGTTTTCGTGTCTTACTTCAAACACTGTGATGTGAGCTTTGGCTCCAAAATAAAAATTTTATTATTTTAATTTTTTATGTGAAGCCTGTGCATTTACTTTGAACCTTGCAACTGGACACAGGTTTAGGTTGTAGGCACGTAACATTCAACCAAACCCTGACTGTAAGGTACATGTTCAAAGTTTGAGTACCATCAAGCAGGTAATTGATGGGTCAGCAATCACCCTACATCATACTTCAGACAGCAACAGAGCCTAAAGCAAACTATGTCATTAATTCTAATGCAGGCTTCCCATCAATCTTCACTCATTTTGTCAAAACATCCACGCGCCCCCACCATAGGTGGGGCAGTGTGGCTAACGGTCCCATTGTCCAGGACCACCTATTTTGATTTCATCCGTTCCATGGACAATCGCTTCAAGAAACTACTTCACAGATGTGCTGTGCATGATGTTTGAATTTTACGTTACTACTCTCAATAATTCCCACATATGTTCCTTTGTATGGTCACTTACTTATGAAATTAGAGTTACCAGGAAAAAAAAAATTGACAAACAATCCGAGACTGTGAAATGTGCATTGTGCCTGCACTTTGTATCACACCAGCTAGATTGCTACACATGAGAAAAAAAAATTCTATCATGCTGACTAACAGGTCACGATTTCACATCATTTGTTAACATTCAAAGTACAAAGAATTTAAAGGTGAAAAAATACTTTTTTTTTTTGCTTTGAAGTCTTTTAAGATGACATAAAATTTAGGGTGGCACTGCCCAAGGCAACACAATGTTAATTATACTGGTCGCAAAAAAAGAAGATTACTTCTTCCTTTGGCTCCATAATGCAAAGTCTTTTCATATTCAAGCCGCATTTGCTGCTAACAATGGTTTCATGCTTGGACTGCCTTTTGACAGGACTGCTGATGGATAGAAGCAAAACGATAGCGAGCCCTTCGTCCATCCACAAAGATTCCACCGCAAGTCCTTCAATGAATAATTCACATCTTCATCAGCCAAGGGCTGCCAACTCATTTACACAGAGTAAATGCAGACTGACAGTCTTATGCAACCAGGGAGATTTCAGCGACTTACTTCCAAGGGGCCAAAGCAGACCTGTAAGTATATAACGTCAACAGGCACCGGGCGAGGCCCAGGCATGCAGTCCCCGACAAATTATTTCCTGTTCTTAACATAATATTTTAGCAAGAGTTTGGACCTGTATCGTTGCAACCTTGGGGTTCTGGCCAGTGCCGGCTTTGATTTGGGAAATTCAATTTGCTTGCTGCCATGTAATACCTATTTTACTTATTAGACAACTTAGACATTCAGTCAGAAACCAATGCACCACTGTTTGGAATTTGCAATGAATCTATCCTTTTGCTGGACTTTATTTCATAACATTAATTGTCACCAGGAGAAATGTTAATCTCTGTTACAATTGACATGTTGATGAACCAAAGACATCTACCTTTCACTGTGTTTTTCCAATCTGAAATGATGAATTATCCCATTCCTCATGCAAATACTTCAGTGACGCAAATATTTCAAAAGTCTTTAAATTTAAAAAAAAAAAAAAGTACATATCAATGCCCTTGAAATAATTATCCTGACAAAAACTCAATTTGTCACACTGACTTGATAGTAGTTGTACATAGCTAGTGTTTGAAAGCATCAGTAGGTTTGAAGCTTGAAAACTGCTGCAAAAACAACCCCTAAATCTTTTAGTCAAACTTAAATTTCGTTAGCCAAAATCAGCTCACATTTTCAAACATTTTACGTCAAATAGGTGGCAGTTCGATAATAGAACAGTTAACTAATTTTGAAGCTACAGTGTATCAAAATATTCTTTAGCCAATTTGGCTAACAGTTTGTAAATTTTTCAGCCAAATTCCACAATCATGAGCCTTTGGCTAATTGGTTAAAGGCTATCAGCAGCGTAGTTAACTGGACACAACAGATGAAAATCCATCTACTCCCTAGGACCACCATGTATAGCCAGAAAGAGAAATACAGATCTAGCAGTCAATACCTTTACATTTGGTTTGCAGGTCATTATGCTAACTGTATCTAGGTGTTGACCATAATGATTTTATCCCTGTCCACACTCCCCAGTGGCCTGCTATTCATTTGTAAGAACATCTTCACGACATGCTCTCTAATTGAAAATTTAGACATCACTGTTATCTTCTAAATGAGTTGATTTGTCACAAACAGGGTGTACAATTCTCTTTTAATGGCCATTTGTGATTGTTCCATGTTGGTTCACCTAACGCTACATTTGTGCAAAGTAACTAGATATTTGTGAAAACATATATATATAGGAAAAGAGCTGTGGCTGTTACTAGCGCCAATTTCGCTAGGACACCATCACAAATCTGGTCAGGTGAAAAACCAAGGTCAGATTTCAAGCCTTCATCTGGCTGTGGTGATTGACTGCAATGAACCCAGTAATGTCTCTGTTGCCTGTATGCCCTGCGCATCTTTTTGCAATGAGCATCAGAAAAGGCTCAATTATTCCAGAAGCTGACTCCTGGAATGATGTCACATTTCACACAATAGTGTGACTGACTGTTGATGTGTTCATTACCACTGCTGACGCACGGACAATTATTAAAAAATATGGGACTTGCTGCATCTTATCACCAAGTCTGGGGGGAAAAATGTGTCTCAAGAAATAAAACCTTCGTGATTGACTTGTAAAAAGAAATATATATAACTTACCACTTACTGGACTATATCAGGGTATATAATTATGCAATTTATAAATCATTGTAGGTTAACTTTTTTCTAACATAATAATTAATCACTTCTACCTGTGTCAGCCATAGAGTATGAAGTCAATTTCAAAGCACATGTACCACCCCTCAAAAACTAGAAACTGCATCTTTTTACCCTGTGCACAGGGAGAGCATGAGTATCAAAGCTTTTTGTTACAATTTTTTTCCCTTGGTATTTCTGCAGCGGTGTGTAAATTTTAAGCTCAAGTATATCCTAAGTTAACTGAATACAATGAATAGCCAGAGTCAAGTCTCAGACATATTACGGATTTTTTTTCCCCATTGGTGGGGGTGCTTAGCTGGACCTCATGATACGCTTCTCTTTGGGATACAAACAGGTCTTGGTTGACAGTGATTCTGTGATACAAAGACAAATTAAACATCAAAGCCAGCATGCTCACTTGGTCAAACTTGCATCATACAGAATGTCTAGAAACTCCCTGCCTTTTAGGGATGCTCAACAAGACACTTTTATACCCGACATTGTCTCTCTAAAAGTATTGTTGGAGGGTAGAGTTTTATCCTGATTTGAATAAGAAATAAAACCAGACATACAACATAAAATTTAAACCTAAGCCTAGTTGAGGTAGCATATATGCACTTATATGTTTGGTATAAAGTGAGAAAGGTTTGTACAAAATAAGTTACAGTATAAATGTAAAGGCACTTTGTACTTCAAGCTGTACCCAGCTACATTTGTCAAACAGATTTGCTACAAGTAAAACATTCCACCAGATTTGCTACATGTAACAGCTTTGCATCAGATTTGCTACATGTAAGGACATTTCATCAGATTTACTGAATGCAACAAACAGCCTTTAGTCAGCTTTGCTGTATGTAACAATTTTCCATCAGGTTTGTTACATGGAACAAATTTCCATACCATGTTTGCTCAAGAATTATTACTTTTCATAATAAGGCTTCTGAAAGGCATTTGACAAGATAGATGCTGACTTGACAGTACAAAAAGTGCTCATCACTCAGTGCTTGGTCCCACAAACTTTCAGAAAAATCCAAGACATGCCCTTTCATGCTTCTGGCTTTGTGGCAAGATGCTCTTTAAGTGCTCTTAAAATGCAGGTAAATTTTACAAAAATATAGTTAGGCACATGTGAAAGATCAGTCTTATAAAGACAAGCAGTCTCTTATGGGAGATGGTATTTCCATCATGTAACTCTAGAAAAATGTCCTACCAATAGGGTGAATGGCAATTATTTATGCCTGTCCATTTGATAAAATCAAACTGGTAATTTGATAATGATACACCTTTTAAGTTTAGTTTCAGCCAACCATGGTGTGACCTGTACAGTCAATTAAGCCTTACCTGCATCTGTGTACATTAAACCTAACGGCAATAAGTTACTGTTCATAGAACTGGGTAAAAAAAATTTCCTGACACTAGTTTCCTTACTCCTATCAGCTCATCTGAAAACCTGCCAGCCTTATTGCACCTTATGTAGACCAACATCAATTTTATAATGCATATGCATTTTCTTTGTACAGTATTTATTCCTACCTTTTATACACTCTCAAAAATAAAAATAAATTACATTCTGGCTTGTGCTCCAAATTAACTGGAATACTTTGGCATCAATTTTGCAACATTGAAACACATATTTGAAAAGTTATTT
This sequence comes from Hermodice carunculata, assembly GCA_964020975.1. Classification (NCBI taxonomy): domain Eukaryota; kingdom Metazoa; phylum Annelida; class Polychaeta; order Eunicida; family Amphinomidae; genus Hermodice; species Hermodice carunculata. Next base: position 3,618,911 of record OZ026627.1, read on the forward strand.
GTGCCACATAAGATACTGTACAAATGGAATTAGTTCCAAGTGAATAGTTTCCCCAACTTTATTGAGAATGAAAATTTTGCAGGTCCCCCCCCCCCCCCCCCATTTACAATCTGAAAACATGTAGCTCCTTGCCACCATGTACAACTACCAGACACTGCCAAAAATTTCCTGTTTTTATTTTCCCAAACGGTTTTATTTGGGAAAATTTGGGAAATTTGATACCTTGGAAATATCTGCACTTACACACTAGCTCTTGTAAGCAACATTCTTTCCATTACATTTTTTTTCAGTTAAGACTGGAAAAAGTAACAGTAGAACTGTTGAAAACACCACTAATTTCAGTAGCAATGTCAGCAAGAGAACTGCAATTTTTTTTCATCACAGGTACTTGCTGTCTTTTAGTTTAAAATCTGTGTTCTTGGATCGCCCAAGCTCCTAAAAAAAATTTACTGGCAGCTACATGTACATTACAAACAGCAGCAGACTGCAGGAGCCTGTTGACTGGAGATGGACACAGGATTCACAGATAAAAGCAGCCGCTGTAACAAAACCAGCTTTCTCTTCAAAAATTCACGGAGAACCCTGCCTAAAGAAGAGGGGGGGGGGCAAGGGGGGGGCCTTGATCACAGTTCACAGGAAAATAAAACTGTTTTCACAGTTCACAGGAAAAATTTTGTTCAGCTTATATGCATATTCACGATTCACGAGCAATGGCTTAATCACGAATCCCGAAAATTAATTTTATTGTTTCACAGATCACGGAAAATAAAAAGATAGGATCACGAGTCACGAAAATACCCTTGCCCCCCCCTCCCTCAAAGAAAGGGGGGGGGGCAGTATGCTGGTAATGGTGATAATTTTTCCCTAGTACTAGGTACAAATAACTGGTACAACATACAGAAAATTGAGGAGGTTCCAGTATTAAATTACAGCAAAACAAAACAAGTACAACCAGTACACTTGTGGTCCAAAAAACCCCCACAATTTTCTCACTCTACAGTAATGTAGTTAATGAAGAAGTAAAGGTAATGATTAGTAACATGTATGTACAGCAACAATCATGTTGCCACTCACTTCAATATAAAATAACTGACATGTAAAATCAGAATTCCTTGCCTATAGGACCACTCTCTGTTTTCATTCAATATATTACCTTTGACGAAGCTGAGAATTCTTTTATTCAGTTTATTTTATTTCATGATTTATTGAAGTCTTTTTCGCCAAAGAGCATAATTAATTGTAATTGAATAAAATCATGAGATGTGGCTTTTCTGTTTTGTAAATAAACACACCAGACAAGTGCCTGGCAGCTCTGGACCTCTCTGAAAAAGTGTTTTTTCAGTATTTAATGTAGAGAGCTGTTTGACGCGTTTGGCCCATGTCTGGGCTCATTTTCTGTTTTGTAGAAGACAACAAAATTATAAATGTTAAAACAAGAACACTGCATTCTGAATAAGATTATACACAGCCATGTTCATGTTAACTTGGCAATTGAGACTGATTCATGAAAATATACACTTCCATGACACTTAATTTGAGTATAATTGGCCTATTGCAAACACATGAGGACTGTTACCCTGGTTTTCACCACAACCCTGTTGGATGATTTTTTTGTCTTTTAACAAATATATTGTAATTTCTCACACCCTCATCCATTGATTTTATAATACAAACAACATAGGATAATTTGGTAATTACTGTTTTCTCTTGTCATGTGCTATATTCCCATTTTAACTCATTCCATACCAGTCCCTGATTTTTCCATATATTAACCTAGATTTAAGATGGCAATTACATATTTATATTCTTCATGAAAAGAGCTTTCGTTCAATTATGAACATGCCAACAGTTTTAAATCCGTGGTTCTGGCCCTTCCTGGCAAGTCATGCTGCAGCTGCCACATGGGCAGCTGCAGCATGACTTGCCAGACAGTGCCAGAACCACTGACCAATGCCTTTGACCATAGTATGGAATGAGTTAAAGCCCGTACCGGGAAAACAGAGAAGACACATATGTCCTTAGGTATAACTTCACGTGCAAGAAATAATACGGCTGATATTCTCCTCTGGGCCTTTTGTTCATTTTCTCACTTAAAATTTTGCACATTGTATATCAAAATAACAATTACAGAATTTTTCCAGACACCACCGGAAACCATTTCAAGTTTACCATTTCCTCGTATAATTGAAGACAAATACATTTATGTTGGACGCACAGAAAGATCCCTAGAGGTCTCTGCAGAGCAAACGACATTGGTGGGCTCCGCCCCAATCATTAAAGACACATATATCATGCCACCTGGCATTAGCATAATATTTGCAGGAGCCACTCTCCGCCCAGACACAGACCATAAAAGCGTCAGTGATTTGCCGAGGTTCCCGCACAATGCCAAGAGATAGCAGCAAAACTGTGCATCACACTGGGTCTATTCCTGGACATTTGCCCACGGCAAAAATATATTTATATATAATATAAACATAGGAGAGACTTTACTTTAATATTTACCTAAGTGCATGATACGTGAAATGCATATTTAACACCTGAAAACACTGAGGCAAAAGAAGTAAAATCCAAGACAAAATTTCCAAGGGAATTAGGAACTGCTCTTTTGAAACTGAAATTTCATTTTGGAATTTACTTTCCCCTTTCACTTACACACACAACATATACTGACGTAAATTACCAAGGTACTCAATCTTTGTCAATGTAATTTTTGGCCTGGGGTAGCCTTTCTTTGATTACCAACTAAAAGCAGCTTGTACTCCCGGGGCATAACATTACTGGCGAGGCAACCACACCAAAATAAATCATCACACAACTGGTAAAGCTTGAAAAAATACCTATGTGAACAAATAACGAACACATTGTTTTTGTTCCTATACATACATTTTACACGCATGTATTTTTTCTTTTATTACTACAGAAAAATACATTATAAATCATAGTTACATACAAAGTAAATCAAATATCAGATAGTAGACAATGACAGAAATGTTTTTTACAAACATGTATTATTTGCCTACAGCAATCCCCCCCCCCTCGCAGTGTCACTATTCCTAAACTTAAAGTATACCAAAAAAGCCTATGACAAGCAGTCTAGTTTGCTAATATAGACATTAATGAGATTGTACGCACACAACAATATCTTGTTCCAACAACACAGAGAAAATCTGCAGCCCATTACGACAAGATATAGTACTGTAATACTGTAATAAATCATATTTTCACATCAATCAAATATAAACAACATGCACATTTTCTTACGTAGAAAATTTGTTCTGTGTTAACTCTTTTAGTGCCAATCACATCTCAAGTCGATCTACTAAAGTTCAACTGGTCTGAATTATCATTAGGATCTCATATTCAAATTCCTTTTAATAAGACCTTTCATGCAAGTACCAGCACACCTCTAGTTCCGGAGAAAATATCCGAGCTTTTCTCGGCGTGCATCGTGCCCCATGAGTGCCAAGGAAAGCCCTGGACTAAGTCCAAAATTTGGCACTTAACCCTTTCCCCCTCAAACCGGCCAAAACCGGCTGGTGGTCAAATGTCGTCTGCTTGAGTGTTTTCAACTAATTTCAACAGTTCTGAAAAACAATTTGACTAAGAAATGTACATGAGACTTATCAAGATCACATGCCCCAGGTCAACAGCTTTCCTTCGCATGGGTTGGGCACTTAGTGCCCAACCCAGGCCAAGGAAAGCTGTCGACTCAGTCTTAATTCAAGGGGAAAGGGTTAAAGGGTTAACATTTGCTTCAGGAAAGTGCAGAAGTAGCACATTTGAAACCTTTCCCTTCAGAAGTTCAAAAGTCCTCCAGGATCTATGTGGTCACATAAAATACTGATTTTAGCTTTATGCCAAAATGATATGTCAGAACTCTGTACCATATAAATTTAAAAAAGTACCTTATATTATTCTCAGCTATTTATAGTGAAGCAATTTGTTTTTATTTTAATCTTTTTCTCCCTTTCATTTAGGTTTGAAGTCTGTCTTACAACAACTGAATTCCTCATTGATTGCTTAACTCATTCCACCCTGGTAGAAGACTGAGTCAACAGCTTTCCTTGGCACGCTCTGGGCGCAATGTGCCCAGAGCGCGCCAAGGAAAGCTGTTGACCATGGGCATATAATTTGGAATGATCTTCCATGCAAGTTTCATCCAAAATATTGAAAAATAATCCCTAAATTAGTAAAATACAATTAGCAGACGACATTTAGATATTAGCGGGAAAAAGCGTCATCAGGGTGGAATGAGTTAACTCATTCTACCCTGATAGAAGACAGCTTTCCTTGGCGCACTCTGGGTGCATACATGCCAAGGAAAGCTGTTGACCATGGGCACATAATTTGGAATGATATTCCATGCAAGTTTCATCCAAAATTTTGAAAAATAATCCCTAAATTAGTAAAATGCAATGAGCAGAGGACATTTAGATATAAACAGGAAAAACCGCAATTAGGGTGAAATGAGTTAAAAAGCTGTGCTCTGTATGGCCAAAACTTAAACATCAAAATGTTCCACTTTACTTTCCTTTGTACATGCAATATACTGCTTTGAAGACAATCAGACATGGAAATGGTACTTAATGAACTAGAACCACTCTCTAAGGTCAAAATAGCTTACTTTATGATAACAAGTATGTGTATATAGTTTACCAATGTTGCAAGTAATTTGTAGCATATACATTGACAGTTAATCTGTGAAATCTGATTGTAAAGACTTGTCTTCAGTAGATGGGCTGCTCCTTTGCATCTGGGAATAGTAAATGGAGCATCCGTAAGGTTTTAGGAAACAACGGCTTTTCAAGGAAATATTTTCATCTTTTCCAGGGAAACAGGTACAGTGAAACCTCCCTATACACAACACCCTTGGGACCGGAAAAAAGTGTTCAGTAAAGTGAGCTGTTCGTTATAGGGAGGTTTGATAGCATTGAAAGAATGTATTTGGGACCGAGGAATGGTGTTCAGTATAGAGAGGTGTTCGGTATACGGAGGTGTTCGGTTAGAGAGGTTTTACTGTATATACATGCATGATTATCATTGGCCAGAAGTAAAATGAGGCAGTATTCAGGTCTATTTTTATGGACCAAGTCTCAACATTTGGCATTTCTCAGAAAGACAGGAACATGGACCCCTTGAGAGACCCCTACTTGGCAGCATCACTGGCAACTGAGCGAATGAGCAGTCGATATGCAGAATGACTGTCAGGTGGCAGTCCTACAGATGGTAGACCTGGGTGGGCCAGTCTACGCACATGCCTGACCACCCCCGGACAGTCAATCCAGGTAACCTATCAACTGGCACATACTTCAGCCAACCTGGTTACGGGGAAACCAGGCAATGACAGACAAGCACCGGGCAGAATTTCCTGTAAACAGGGAAAAGAATCCAAACAACTGACATTTATATCGGACGCAATTCCTCTATTGACAGCGAGGAAAAAGCAGAAGTCTGCTATGCCGCAGCATCCTGCAGATGATTATTCTGAAAACTGATTCTGATGAAGGCTGCCTGGTTGTCATATCCTTTCATTCGCTTCCCTCGGACTGGGTCCTTTTAATTTCGCCCTAGAGAGCCTAGAGTTCTTCCTGTTGATGACATGGTATAATAGCAAAGGTTTCCACCTGTGCATCCGTGTGCCCACAGACAGCTTCAATACTTGTAAGATTATTATCATTCAGCTAAGATGCCAAGAGTTCAGGGCTTAATTTAGATGAAACAGGAAGCTGTCACGTTGTGATCTTTCAAGAAATCTTCCTTCTCTAATGCACACAGGATGAATACAAGAACGTAGAAACATCATGTCCTTCCACCTCGGCTGCTGCCTTTCATTTCAAGTTTGCCACTTTGATGGGTTTCATTATTTTGGGGGGAAAAATCCTTTTAAAACACCGTTTCTTCATCAAAAAGGGTGCACTTTGTTTTCAAAGCTCCATGCATATAATACACATTAAAATTATCCTTGTATGTTTAATATGTGCTAAGTGTTCTTCTTTTTTTTTTTTTATCATAAAGATTTTGGATTGATTTGGAAACCTTCGAAGGTTTTTGATCTTCTCACTTAATATTTTAGTTTACCTAGACCCCTGTGCATTTTGTGCTGATATGTGCTGTGACCAGCCGCAAAGACAGTACATAATTCTTTCAGAAAAAAAAAATGCTATCTGAAGCTTTTCAAACACATGTGCCTTTCTTTAGCCACATTATTTTAACAACACATATATTCACTATTTTACATCGTTCGTAATTTTATTTTAGACTGGGTAATACAGCCTTGATGTGCACTGGCACAGAAATAGCAAGGGTCCCAATTAGCCATTTTATGTGTACTCAGCTGAATCTACAACCCAACACATAAAATCCTTGCAACTGGCAATTTTTGGCTTGTTAACTCATTCCATACTATGGTGACAAGCCTTGGTCAGTACCAGAACTACTTACTTAAGACTATAGGCATGTTGGTACTTGAATGAAAGCTCTTTTCATGAATTTAAATATCCAATTGCCATCTTAAATCTGGGTAACTATATGGAAAAATCAGGGACTGGTATGGAATAAGTTGAAGTTTCCAGAATCATTGTAATTATACACCTAGAGTTACCATGCAAAAATGGGTGTAGAACTACATGCAGTAGGTTTTCAGTTCAATATCAAATTATATGTACAAAAGGAAGTATTGAGCATATACATGTATACAGCTCTCCAGCCCTCATGACTGAAGTGCCCTCTGCAGGAGGGATACAGGAACCTTCCCATTCTAGCTCCTCTGTTTTAGTTACTGCATATACTTCTCGTCTGATTACCGTTATGACGCCATGCATGTTGACCACAGGCACTAACTCTGTACTGCCAGGTACAGTATTTGACTGTAACATACTTGTATAAAAAAAATGAAACAGCTCTTTTCTTTTAATTCCTTTATTACATAGTAATTTCATTCACTAAACTCCTCATGCATTGGACAGAAAAAATGGCGACTTAAGAATATCTAGTGCAAATACATGTACAACTCCTCTGCTGGTCTGCCAAATAGCACATATTGGACAGACAATAACAAAATCAATTTTAAAAACCAGCAAATTGGGGGGGGGGTGTTAAATGTAGGATGACTGTGAATATGGGCATTATACTTAACCTGTAAACAAGCTGGAGAGTCCTCACAAAGTAATATACAAGGAAAATTTGACTACCTTATATTCAAAATGCATTTATCTGAAAGTTTGAAGCCAAAGATGGTATAATGCTGGGTTTCTTATGATCAGACATGAGCCTGACAAAGAAGAAAAACCACTGAAAATACCCCCATCCCCACCCCTTCTGGAAATGCCAGTTTTGGAAAAGAGGCACATTTTCTTTCAAAAAGTTAAAACAAAATTCACTGAATTCAGTGAATTCTCTGAAAAGGCTCATGTCTGAATGATAGCATATATTCCAAAATGTGTAATACAATGTTTTTTTGTTTTTGTTTTTGTTTTTTTTTTTTTTTTGCTTTTACTTTTTTTACTTCCTCGAAACATGAAGGCAGAAGCATGATCCATAAATATACCATGCAATTTTATCCTTGGACAAATAGAGCAACCACTGACATGTACAATCCTTTTTTCACTTTTCCTCTGATAAAAAAGGTGTCTGTCACAGCTTTCAAAATGGCTCTCACACTGACAAGAAACAAAATTTAATAAAGCTGACATAAGCTTTAAAACGAACCAGAAAAACTTCCATTGAAGCAGTGTGCAAGTACAACTGCCAACCAGTACGTTTTCATCCAGCAATGGCTCTATTAAGGCAGCTCAACAGAATGACAGAAGTGTCACCAGTTTTTGACTTTGAAACCATTACTGCAAGGAACAAAAGTTGTTCTGCCAGACAGACACAGAGCTTGAGACAACAAAGCATAATAGCCCTGTATGCTTGAAATTGTATAGCATTAATTTTGTTTTTTAATCAGCATTTAACAAAGAAATGTAACAGAAACCAGCTTTAGCATCAAGCATTGGCCAACAATTCATCAATAACCATGTTGACCTCACCTGCTAGAGTTGATATCATTACAAATTATTAGTCTGTTTTCTTGACCTCAACAAAGCCTTTGATTGCATGTCATGAGTAAATAAATTGCAAGAGAATGTAACAAGCAAGAGTGTGTTCTATCTTACCTTTTATCTCAGATATTCTCACATTTATTCAATATCTCTGTTGGTTTTGTCTGTGATATACATTTCCATACATGTTTATATAATTGACAGATGCATGGAAATTCACGGCAGCTATCATAACAACTTGCAACTTGAGTCAACCACAACCACTACTTTTCTTTCACAAATCAGAATCCACAAAACATATAGGATGCCAACCAGCTGTCATAGCATCGTGACTTTGTATGTGATGCTGTTGTGGAAACGGGTAGCCTACTTTAAATCACAAGTCACACAGTATTAGACAGCATATGTTAGGCTTTTCTCAATAACTGTTGTCAATGGTGTTAAATAACAGAATTCAAAATGAAAGATATATGATGAGCTTGGAATACAAAAGCTTCTATACTTTGTAAATTTTATTGTTGCCTGCTAAACAGACCAGTTTTCATGCTTTATCCATTCCACTTCAAGTATAGTGGGTGGAGATAATACAGAGCTTGGTCTGTATTGCAGGCAAATTTAATCAGCAGTTGTCACATTCAGGATTTTTTTTTGGGGGGGGGGGGTCGTTGCCTGATCACCTGCCTCACTGGCCTGATGCTTTTTAGCGTTGCTAGTTGACACTTTGCATCCCAGTGAACATTTGTAGCACTTAGTCTGTTCAAGCAGGCAACTTTGGGGCATGCTGTAGATTTGTTAAAACATGAATTTTTTTTTTTTTCAAAACATGAACATTCAGAATTTCAGCGTACGGTCAGTGTGGAATTTAATGAGGCCACTGAGCAGATAGTACACAATGTTTCCATGTCCCTGCAACACTACAGTACAGCCACAGGAATCTTTCATTGTCAATCGCTTTTTACTGCATTCTAATTTCTGCTTATTTCACTGATGGAACAAAACCTTCAAAAAAAAAGGACACTGAAATAGTATTGTGCATAGAAATCATATCCAAAATATTGAAATATAAACTACAGTGAAATGTCAAAAATACAAAAACCGTGAAATTTAAACACGTAAAAATAAAGATATTCACAGTATTGCTGCTCTTTTGTTCCAATTCTTTCATTTCTGCTGAAAGTATCCATTTTGACTTCAAAAAATTTAACGCTTAGCCCCCAAAACACTGATTTCACACTGAGTTAACAGCTTTCCTTAAGAAACTTTGCGTGCAATGCCCACAAAGTGTAACAGAAAGCTGTTGACTAACACTACTTTCGCTTTCGATTAGGCTTGCTGGTATTTGAATGAATGGTATATTCAATAGGAATTTGAATCTTTTAACCATGTTATGATTAATGGTAATCAGAAAATGACTTTAGCTGTGATAAGCACTTTAAGGGTTAACAATTTACTCTCAGATTCAGTTTTCCATGGTTCCCTGACTTGAAGGTGTTTGCTTGTAGTCAATCTATCAGGCAACAGCACAGAAGAGGCTGGGACCCAAACAAAGGGTTAATTTATTCTGAAGCCTGAGGCAAACACAAGACATGGTTTAAGTCAAAGCTTTGTGTTTCTGTCACAAACAATAAGCCCCATGACAATGTAGATCTATTTTACATTTGTTCCCTCCTTTGACCTTAGCACTGATCCAAAAATGCTGCAGTTTGCTGAGCCCAGGGAGTCATCCACAGTAATATCACTGGCAAAAGTTGTGAACTCACATGAACTACAATTGGATAATCTGTTACATAATTGTTCTACTTCCAGACAACCCATGTGAAATCTACGAAATGTGGGGTAACATTCACACATAACAAAATATCTTATGCCAATTTACAGTACATCCACTACTATAATTTTCCTAATATCAGATAATGCGCTACCATTTCTATAACACTCTACATATTAATACAAGTTATATAATTTCAGTCTGGACTTATTTCACTGGTACAATTGTAATGTCGAAAAGTGACTGACAATTAATCATGCACAGATCTTTGTGTACAGCAACATGTGGAGACAAACATACAGACACTGGTTGCAACATTGAACGATGCTGGTTGCAACGTATATGCGACAGCTTTGCGACAGCAGGTAAAGGTCACGAGGCTAACAAGCAAGGAGGCTTCTGTGTCGCCTTCCATTCAAGCAGTCAATGTATCAATTTATTTCTTGTGCTCTACGCCTGGAGAGCTGCAAAGGCTGGCCCCAATAGGCTCAACAGTTACGCGTTCTTCATGTCACTCAGAGAAACCTCTTGTTGTCAACTAACATCCCTCAGGCCAGAGGTCACCAATTTTAATAAAGCACTTGTAATTCTTTTGCCCTTTAGTGACACCCCGCTGGGCTGGGTGTTGTAAATGACCTGTCTGCATATGTTTATGTGTCATGCCTGCTAAAATACATGTCAAACTCTATAAATTTGCTCAAGTGAACTTATTGAGTACCTTGCAATTTGCCTTTATGTTTTTCCTGGTCTTTGTTCCCTCATGTTTCAAAACAAAATAATAGCTATGCACCTACCATTAACATTCATGATTTAACCTTTGTGTCTGAACATTAAAGACAAAGACATCACAAAACATATTTCATAACCGTTTGTGCCTGGAAAACAACACAATGTATTCAAATAAAAATATAATGCCAATTATAATCCTTCAGTCCCCACATGTTTAGGAGAGCAAATAATTTTTTTTTTTTTTTTTTGGTTGACAGCTTGGCTCAGGAGGCATACATAATAAACACATCCTCAGTTTACAGGGGGGTACAAAAACCAACCCCCCCCCCCCAAAAAAATACCTTTTCTTGTAAAATTGCTCTAAAAAACAGTTGAACACTTTAAGAGAGTGATCTCTCTTGCAGGGACAGAGGGCTACGGATACAAACAATTTTTTATTATCATACCCTTTGATACGTAGCACGGAATTTTCCACACAATGAAGTTCTGGCATGTCAGGACGAGGTGTGGAATTTGCCAAACATGACTCAATACAGACAAAACATTGGCAATCCCATTGTGGACAATATTGACGCACCCTCTTTGAAAGCTTAGGCATGTTTTGGCCACCCATCTGAATCTATACACAGCATGCATTGAAAGGCATATGATCAGCCACTATCTAACATCTTAGCGATGACTGCCTGAAAGGCATACCATCAGCCACTATATAACATCTTAGCGATGACTGCATGAAACGCATACGATCAGCCACTATTTAATATCTTAGCGATGACTGCCTGACGTCCTGTGTTTTTGTTCCATGTCCACACCATGTGTTGGTCACTTTCTTTGGCTTCTTTATTCCCAGTCTTCAGAGGCCACTCTAAGAGCACCTGTCTTGATAGATCACCTTTACAGGACACTTCACTTAGTACTTTGTATCTTATATATACCTGTTATATGAAATACCACCTGTCTTGACACACACAATTTGGTCCAACCTAGGGGTAGTCTGTCAAGACAGGTTTTACTGTAATGCCCCCCCCCCCCAAAAAAAATATATATATACATAATTAAAAAATGAACAACAACAAAGCAATGGCAGCTCTGCATTTTCATTAAGGTATGGTGCCGAAAAGCTAAGTCACTCTGATTCAACAGTAGCCCTTTCCCATTAAACTGGCCAAACTGCTGGGACTCGCACGAAGAGACTTATCATGCGACCATACCCCGACAAGCCACTTTCCTTGGTGGGTGTGGCACCGAGTGTCCAACCCACGCTGAAGAGAACTGTTCACACATTCTTAACCCTTAAAGTGCTAATCACGGCTATAGTTGTTTTCTCATTACAGTTAAACATGTAATGGTGAAAAGATTCAAATTCCTCATGAAGATACCTTTCATTCAAATACCAGCAAGCCTAGTCTAAAGCAAAAAGTGATCTTAGTTAACAGCTTTCCTCAGGGCACTTTGCACGCAATGTGCCCAAAGTGCCCCAAGGAAAGCTGTTGACTCAGTCTTAAATGAGCTTTAAAGGGTTAATTCAAGGGTGAAATGGTTTAATATTCAATATTGTATGTTGTTAGTCACCACTGCAATTAGGGTGCTCAAAATCCTAAATTTCTGAAGATTTTTTGCTTCTTGATGCTATTTATAGATCACAATTTCACAGTGTCAGCTACACACATACAGCACTGCCGCTGATGACAATAATATACTGTATTTTCTAAGGGATACTAATATACTGTATTTTCAAAGGAACTAGTTACAGTATACACATATGAACAAATTACATGTAGTGGACTCCATTGTGATGAACCTTCATGTATATTTTAGGATCCTGGTTCTTTAATATTTAAATTAAATTTTCAGCATCTCTTGTCTGCTTGCTTTGTCAAATTAGCTTTAATATTTAAATATGTAACACTTTATTTGTTAAAATATGTCCTCACATCAACAAAATGGATGTAATTCCTGGCAGTTTTACCTTTGAGAGTTTGACGTCAGTAACTCATAAAAGCATTCACAAGGACCTTTGATTGGTGCACATATCAATGCTGGCCTTGTCCTTTGTTATCCCCTACCCCTCTCCATGTGACTTAATAATCTATGGACCTATCAATACAGCCTATGATTCATTGCGATGCACAACACGATTCAATATTACAGCTGGCTAGAAAGTTCAATTGGAGTTAATTGCATCTCATTAGGAGCGACATTCAATGGCTCTCATACAATACCGTACCAGACATCCACAGAGGCAACACACAGCACATGTAAAGATAGCTTTATCTATGTAAATAAATTGAATCTCATTGACTTTTCAACAGCATGTAGTCAATTTTTTTTACTTGTTTAAAATCAGATCCTACAATTATAATTTAAATATTGTGTCTAGCATTAAAAGCTGGCAGGACTGAGAACAGTCTGTTGCAATATGCTCCTATCTTTATGAATCAAGCTCAACGTTTTGTTCATTCATGTGGACACAAAGAGAATGTCCACTTTTGCCTGTCTTTCCAAAACAGGCCAATCATCTCCACCTCTGGAAAAAACAGACTGGTCAGCATAGCAGGCAAAACAAAGGGTTTCACCTGACCACATTCAGTTAGAAAGTAAGGATTTTCAAGTCTAAATCTAGTTGATAGATACATTTCAGCTGGCCACATTTCAGTTACAAAATGTAAGGATTTTCAAATTTAAATCTACTTGAGAGAGACACACATTTTAACCCAATTGTCACCTCACCTCAGCTCCCGCCCCACCCCTAAAAAGAAAGCAATCCTCACTTAACAGTACACCTGTCCTTGGCACTCTTTGAGTACATTATGCCCCCAAAGCACACTGAGAAAAGCTTTTTGCCTCTAGTCCATGTGACTACAGCCACACTGATATTCAAATGAAAGGTCTTTTTACAAAGAACTTGAATCTAGCACCCTTCTGGTAATCCAGAGCAGTTTGTTTAACTCATTCCACACCAGTCCCTGATTTTTCGTGTATTTACCTAGCTTTAAAATGACAATTGCATATTTAAATTCTTCATGAAAAGAGCTTTCGTTCAAGTACCAACATCCCTATAGTCTTAAGTCAGTGGTTCTGGCACTGTCTGGCAAGTCATGCTGCAGCTGCTGAAAGGTCAGCTGCTGCACAACTTGCCAGGCAGTGCCAGAACCACTGACCAAGACCTGTCACCATAGTATGGAAAGAGTTAAAGTAGTTCGACATAAGTCGCTGTTGGCACTGCAAAAGTTAAGAATGTACAGCACTGGATAATTCACACAATGCATCTTAAGTCCGTTGAGAAAAGCTGCTGACCTGAGCTAGTAGTATATTGTATGTAACTGCAGGCATGCTGGTTTTCAAATGTAAGGTCTTTTTACAAAGAACTTGAAACTAGCACCTTTATTATGATTCAGAGCGGCTTGTTTTAAGTGGTTTGACTTTAGTCCCAATTGGCACTGAAAGGGTTGAGAATTACTAGGTAGTTTTTATAAAAGTTGTGACTTCCTGTGAACAAAGTACACTCCTAGTCTCTTGTGCCTGGCCAGGGATTTTTACAACACAAATGTTGCACTGCAGAAGTTGATGGCTTTCATAAAGGCTGGCCATTTACACGTCCGGCTACTGTAAATTTGCTTAACTTCCCTGTATTTCAATTTTTGCTTTTTTAGCTCCGCCGATGGTGCAAAACAGCAAAAATAATAACACAACAAAAGTTCTGTTTTTTAAATACAAGTTAAATAGGAACTACATGTATGTCCACAATAGCAAAATTAAAATTGCTCTTAAACATGTGAAATGGAAAAACTGTAAAAATTTATATGTATGAAATTAAGTACCTCTTCAACACTTAAAACTTGCTTGCTTTGCTTTCTGTCTGGCTTTCCCAACCTTTTTGCAGACGACAACTAGTCTCAAACAGTGAAAGTGCTGAAAGGCTGCTATGCCAGGCAGAAAATCAAATAAAACTTTCTCAAAACGTGAAAGGGCAAAAGTTTGAAGACCACAAGATGCTGACAACTTCATTGATTCATATTTTTCAATGGAGCTGAAAATCTTGGCAACTTTCCCCTGTAAGTTTAAGTACTCGTGCCAAAAAATCAATTGAAAAAAGGGGAGTTGACCCACATATACTATATTGAGTTATGAGTCAAAAGCTGCCTATCCCTGGGATGTTGTATAAGAGACTAAGAGATATGACGGCTTGTAATGTGAACAGGAATATAAGTAACCAAGGTAATATTCACACATGTTCTCTCCCCCAGACCATTTGCCAAGATGAATACCACTTTGTATGCTAATAGCTTTTGTCAATTCAAAATCCATATGGCATTGCCACTTGGTTTATTAATGCTGTAGACACACATGGCCGTTTTGTATACCTGCATAGACCCCTCTGCTGGAGCTCTGTGCAAACAATCGCCAACCCAGCAACGCATGACGCCATTTGCCATAATGTTTGCGAAGTTCAATGCATGGGAAAGTTCAAGTCTGGGGCAATGGTTGAGCTGTTTGTCAATACCAGCCATCCACTTTCTCAAATTGTGGACCTTTTACACAAATTTATATTTTTACCTGTTGATTGCCATCACTTGAGACACAATTTTTCACCCACTGAAGCCTATGGCACTACATTATCATTTTGATTACATCTCCAGCCAATTAAATATTGTAGACTGATTCATCACATGCCCTTTTCCACACCAACCTCTGAACTGAGAATCAATTTGTACCCCTCCCCTGGGGTGGGAGGCTTGAACTATCCCCTCCCCCCGGGTGGGAAGCTTGAACTCTCCTGCCCTTGCTTGAAGGTTCTTTTAACGACAACCCTATGTTCTGGGGCACTGTTGTGATCTGATATGTAGCTCAACTTATTCACACAGGATTCCATATCAGAGTATAAATCTGTTTAACCCTTCCCCCCCCCCCCCGAATTCAGACTGAATCAGCAGCTTTTCTGGGCATGGGTTGGCCAATATACACCCAATCCATGCCAAGAGAAGCTACTAACCTTTAACCTGGGTCATATCTTGACAGGTCTTACCTATCATTCTCATTTTTTTCCTTACAGTTGAAATAAGCTGAGAACAAAGTAGACAACACTTGACCCCCAGCCTGCTTTGAGGGGAAAGGGTTAACCTTTGTTTACTCAGTAATCCAACACTGTATTTCAATTTTGAACAGGTTTTCTGCTTTTATTTCTCTAAAGTTTCTTTTCACATTTTTAAAACAAGATAATCCATTGCATTTCCATTTTGAACATATTTTCTCTTTTATTCTCTCGAAAGTGTCCTGAAATTTGTAATAAAAGATGGCCCATTCTTTGAGTTAATGCCAGCCCTCTGAATGTGTTTTGGTGCACAGAGGAAAGCTGACCTAATCAAGTTTGACTGAAACAGACTGAACTTCTAACTGATAGAGAGCTAAACCTTGGACACAATTAAGCCGTCTATGCCAGTTTGGACTGAATTTCACTTTTCACACTTTGAGAACTTCTATCCATGCTGATAGTGAGGCTGGTCTTGACAGGCTGTTCCAATGCAAAGCCGCCTGCTTTGAAAGACAACAACTCCACGACACTCTTGCTCAGTAGTTTTTTTTAACTTTATTTTACCCCCTTTGAAAGGCCACCTGCCTTGAGAGACCAAAATTTGGTCATCCTTAAGGGTGGTTTTTAACCCTTTTCCCCATGATTTAACTCTTTCAGTGCAAAGCACATCAAAGGTCAACCCACTTAAAAGTCAAAGTCTGAATTATCATAAGGATCTCAGATTCGCATTCCTCGTAAAAAGACCTTTTGTTCAAATACCAGTACACCTACGCCATGGAAAGCTGTTGACCTGGGGCATGTGATCTTGACAGGTTTCATCTAAAATTCTCTGTTAAATTGTTTTTCATTGCTGTTGAAAATAGCTGAAAGCACTGTGTCACTGCCGCAGGTGATATTTGACCACCAGCCAGTTTTGGTCAGTGTATGGGGGAAAGGATGAAGGGCAGATTTCATTGAATATAATTAACCCTTTCCCCCTTAAACTGGCCAAAACTGGCTGGCTGTTAAATGTTGTGTGCTTTAGTGTTTTCAAGTAATTTTAACACTAATGAATAACAATTTGACTGAGAACTGTAGATGAGAACTATCAAGATCACATGCCCCAGGTCAACAGCTTTCCTTGGCATGGGTTGGGCACTTAGTGCCCGACCCTTGCCAAGGAAAGCTGTTGACTCAGTCTTAATTCAAGGGGGAAAGGGTTAAAGATTATGAATAGGCAGTAGCTGTGAACAAGACACACCCATTGGCAACGGCTTGATATGGATGCCAACCTCACATCCTTCATTTCATGGCACCTCAGTGAACCAGTTATCTCTGGAAGTGGCAGTTTTGTCAAATGGATAATTTGTCAAACTGTCACACTGACACAACCATAGAAGGCTTTCATATACCCACCACCTCTGCTTTATTTTCCAGTTGAATATAGATCTAGGAGAAAAAATGTTTTGTTTTGTTTCGGGCATTTCCCCTTTAAAGCAACCAAAGGTGGTTAAACTTTGTTTTGAGCTAATTTTATGTGTAATTGAGAAACAGAATGAATGGAAAGTATAGAGATTGTGTATGAAGATAAAATGCCCTAGGTCAACAGCTTTTTTGGGCATGGGTTGGGTGATTGATACCCATCCCATCAGGAAACCTCTTTATTCAAACTCTACTTCGAGGAGCAAGGGTTAATTACTGTTGGTATGTCTTAACGGTTACAGCGCTTATTTCAGACTGAGTCAACAGCTTTCCTTGGGGCACTTAGTGTGCATTATGCGCAAAGTGTCCCAAGGAAAGCTGTTGACTAAGACCCATTTTTGCTTAAGACTAGGCTCCAGGTATTTGAATGAAAGGTATCTTCATGAGGAATTTGAATGTTTTAACCACATATGTTTAACAGTAATGAGAAAAAGACTATGGCAGTGATTCGCACTTTGAGGGTTAACACTTTAAGGGTTAACTTCATGCCGAAAGTGCCCCTGTCTTTTACGAGATCACCTTATCTTGACAGGCCCCTTTTGCTGGGCTACCTTTACTTTTATGTTATAATATGGATATCTGTACTTTGGAAAAAACACCTCCATTGTCAGATCACACCACTGTTTGTAGGGTGATTTCTCAAACAAGGTGTTACTACACACTACATCACAATGTTCTAGTTACAAAGATAAAATTGCAGGAAATATATTCATGTCAATTTTTATAGTTTTTATCTTTGTATGTGCTGTGCACATTCATTAATTTCTCAGTCTTCACTTTCTTCGTGGACCCAGCAACAGAGAAAAAAAAATCTTTCAGCTTCCTTGCTTGAATGCAGAGCAATTTTATACTCAGGTACAACATATACCCAGCTCTTAAATTTTTTTATGGTTTTACAATAAGGACATAGTCAAACACCAAAAATGTCCCACCATATTTTTTGCTTCAAGTAATCTTTAGATTTAAGTTCAGAGAGCCCTGGCAACTAACAAAGTTTATTTCTCAAATTCTCAATTACACCCAGTCATTTGTACATGAGATCACAGAAAGAAAGCGGAGACATACGCAGTAGTACCTGTTGTATGTGACTGCCGCTTCAGCCAGCTTAAAGTAGTCTCATACAACAGGTGGTCTTTCATCACAGGCAAAGATACAAAGAATATAGACAACAGTGTCACAAAGTAGGTGGTCACATACAGCAGGTACTACTGTACTCCAAGACAATTTCCTTATATATATATATATATATATATATATATGCACTTGAAATTGCCTTATTTTGGGACCCTGCAGGAACAGTCATCATGTTTTAACTCTTTCATTGCCAATAGGAGTTATTCATATTTAACTATATTCACTGCAGACCTGTTCTGGTCCCCCTGTTGCTAGGCAACAGATCTATGCCTCCACCATGATATGGGCACTTGTAATACTTTTTTAAGCAAACAAACAGAATTCTCTGTATAGATTTATCATCCTATGTTTTAAAACTTGGCAATCGACTTTTCAATTTTTTGCTATCATGAGTTGTTACTTCTATCATAGAAGCTCATTTAGCCACTTTTACAACATGAATCTGCCCTCCTCCCTGTCAAGTTCCTTGCCATAACCTCAGTGCCAGCACAGGATCCAGTTAATATGAACACCTCTTATTAGGATTTATGTCTATGTGTTCTGTACTGACAATATGGTAAGAGATTCATGTTCTGAACAATCAGATCTTTCATTCAAGTTCTGGCATGTCTACAGTTGCAGTGACCATAAGAAGAGTCCAGGTCAACAGCTTTCATTCAAGTACCAACACGACTACTGTACCAGAGACCTTAAGACTGGTCCAAGTCAACAGCTTTCATTCAAGTACCAACACGACTACTGTACCAAAGACCCTAACACTGGTCCAGGTCAACAGCTTTCATTCAAGTACCAACACGACTACTGTACCAGAGACCTTATGACTGGTCCAAGTCAACAGCTTTCATTCAAGTACCAACACGACTACTGTACCAAAGACCCTAACACTGGTCCAGGTCAACAGCTTTCATTCAAGTACCAACACGACTACTGTACCAGAGACCTTATGACTGGTCCAAGTCAACAGCTTTCATTCAAGTACCAACACGACTACTGTACCAGAGACCTTAAGACTGGTCCAAGTCAACAGCTTTCATTCAAGTACCAACACGACTACTGTACCAAAGACCCTAACACTGGTCCAGGTCAACAGCTTTCATTCAAGTACGAACATGTCTTCAGTTGCAGAGACCATAAGAATGGCTCATCAACAACTTTTCTCTCTGTGCTTGGAGCAACAAGTACACTAAGGGATGGTTCAACATTTTCATCATTTTTGAATTAGTACTTACAGTACGCAAGGGGGGAGGGGGTTAAATGGGTCTGTATACTTTCACAGAATATGGAAAATGATGGTAGATTTTTGGGCTGTTTTGTGCAATTTTGCTATGACTTTGGGAGCAAATCATCATTTTTAAAGTACTAATTTGGGGGGAGGGTGGGGGTCATGAAATTTAGTACCCTAAGTACTAATTCAAAAATGATGATAATGTTGAACCATCCCTAAGGAAAGTTGTTGACTAAGTCAAAAGTTGGCACACAGGGAGTTAACAGGTTACTACTATCAATAAGGGTCAGAAATGCAGTTCAGTAGGGCAAAGATGTTTTTTGTTTACGCCACCCTGACCAAGAGTTATAGTTCAAGTCCCAGCAAGTTACGACCCCATAATATTATGAATAGGATCTGTCTGAGCTAAATTCCCACTAACGCAATTTTGCTACCATGTTAACAATGCTGAAATTGTACTATGGCATCAAATTCAATACAGTTATGGGTAGAATTCACAAAATCCCCACCCGTCTTCTTCCAGGTCTTTCAAAGGCCGTCAAGCATTCGGCACAATTTTGCAGAGTTGTAAAAAGACGCATAGCGGCGTAACATGTTCAAAGCTCAATCATTAATTGTGCAGGCCACTGATCCCTTCAAAGGCACAATACAAATGCGATGGCCAGTTCACTCTAAGATGTGTAGACTGACTCCCACAAGAAACTCTGCCCCCGTGCTATTGTAGCCCACATCCTGGGGCCAAATTTGTCAAAATCTTGCCTTGCTGAATTATTTCCATTGCCATATATGGTTGCATAAGATATACATGACACTATTTTCATGAAGACGTGCTTGGTTGTTTGATATCCAGTATTAGGTAAGCAAGTTCAATTTATGCTACAGGTTAAATTGAATTTAACAACACTGTAAATCCCCAGAAGTCTGGTCTTTTCCCATGAAGCAGATAAACAGATGCAGTGAAGTAGGCCTCAGCTATGAAAGATAACTACAGGAAGACTCAAGATGCAAAAGATAAGCTATTTACAGAATGAGGTCAGAATTTTGGTTAAGTGTTGTAAGTATTATTGTCATCCCAATAAAAAGCCTGGCTAAAGTCCTGGTTTTCAAACTGTCTAGTGGGCCATGTCCCAGTTGGCAAACAGGGAAAAGACCACAAATTTTGCAGCAGGCAAACCCATGCTTCGTAAAGAGCTCTTTGGGTGAGGAATTTCCATATGTATTTGTCATCTACTGTAAATGTACAAGTTTATCTTTACATGTATAAGTCTTCATGGTGTTTAACTGACACTTTGATCTCACTGTGTTGGGCACAATTCCTATAATACTTACATTAAAATACTATTTCATAGTGGTTTCATTTTTATGATTTTGTGCGACCAACAAAATAAAAATATAGTGGTATTAAGTGAATTTACTGTATCTCCCCCCCCCCCCACCAAAAAAGAAAGAAAAAGCAGAGAGAATTTTATGGACATGGATTGAAAATGCATTCATGTTAACAAATGGAAATTATCATATCATATATATATCTTATATTTACATATTCCTTATAAACACATTCTGTTTGGCAGAACATGTTAGTGTTAAATAAGTTCTTGTTAACATTCACACAGAAATCTTTTATTTCTGCATAAATGAGACATACATACAAAAGTGGACTTTTGAGCACAACAAATGTACTTATTTTTACATGCATAAATTTGCATAGCTTTTGCATTTCGCATGCAGTTAAGCTCAGCTTGAATTTCATTATTTTTTAACATAGTTCCAACTAAACCTGTGTTAAAAAAGACACTTTCATGGTGCTTTTATTTTCTCAATTTTGTGCCATCATCAAAATATATGAAAGCAAAAATACAGTGAAATTAGGTGAATTTATGGTATCTGCTTCTAATAGGTTTGCTTGAACTGGTGCACATCCCTGGATTTAGCTCAACAGTGATGGCACAACCTGGCACCCCTTAAAATGTCATACAAAGTGGACTAGGCCAGTACCAGACCCCATTCCCCAGTTACCTTTGAACCTGGACCTAGTTTGGCAAGATGCCATTACAGATATGCTGCAGCCCCCTCCAAACCTACTCTCTCAAGGAGTTCCTCCAGCACATGACATATCTGTATGGTCCAGCGGCTTTCTAGATCTTTTCGCAAACCTTGAGTCCATGCAAAGGAAACCTTGCCAAACACTCCCAAGCCAACACAAACACGCCCACCTTTCTGAACGTTCCTTTAACCAAGAGGAACCTGAGTCCAGATCCTGGAAGAAAGTCCTCCATCCTCAACGGATATGTTCTAAGCAGTGTTTGTGTATATGACCATAAAATAAACAAAACTCTTCATACAAAGAAACTGTCCGTTAAAACTATCTTCAGGTCAATGGTTATTTTTAAATGGGGTTTTAATTACTACCAATTAAATCAATCTTTGGTCTAGGTTTAACCCTTTCATTGTTAAGCTGGATAGAGATATATGTGAGCAACTTTCCTCCATGCACTTCATGCAAAAAGCTGTTGACTGGGCCATTTTCTCTTTTTGAAAATTTTGACATGCCAGTACCAAAATGAAAGGCCTTTTGATGAGGACCTTGAGCGTGTAATCTAGAATTCAGCTGAGCACAACTTTTATTGTGAATAGCAACTGAAGAGTTACAGTAGCTTTTCAAATCAGCAACAGCTTAAGTTTAACACATGGTATGGATAAGCAACTCAACAAAATGAGCAGCGTCTTGTCCACTCTGCCTCCTGCCATGAATACAGCCCTATTCAGGGCCTCACATTTGCAGATCTGAGCAAGCTTTGATGCAGAGTCAGTACAGTGATACACAGTTACAGGGTAGCAATGGTAACACAATGTAGCAACATGTAGCAACATCATCAGGTAGCACTGCAACTTTTCCATGCACAACTATGCAACTGTACCTTTCATGTTGCAACTTTGTTGCATATCGCTTACCAATCATTACTATGATTTAACCAGACTGTCAACATATCCCAAAGAACTATTTTGCTTCTTTTTTTTTTTTTTTTTTTTTTTTTTGCTGCTGCTTTTGGAGGTAATGTTTAGCAACATCATGATGTTACCAAAAAAAAAAAAAATAATAAAAACAAACAAACATAGACTATCATGCAGAGGTACATGAATTTGTATTTGTAACCCTCTGTCACTGAGTCATACACGTGTATGACAATTTAGGTGTAAGCCATGCCAGTCTTTCATACAATTCGCAATTTGTATTTTCAATATGGCCATATTTCTGCAGCAAGTTTTCATATATGTAGATATCTATTTCATTTGTAGTTTATACAACTGTGTCTTGCTCCCCAAAGGACATGAATTCCTTCACTCTGAAGTGCCGGTCAGTTGGTGTAAGCCTGTGAAAGTCATTACTGTCCAGCACTGGAGACTTCTCCAACACCATAATGAAGGCTAATGCTACGAGCAGCTGGCCAGAGTCCTGAATAGAAAGAACAGTGGGCCAAGTCCATCACAGCACGTAAACGCAACAAACATCAACAATCCTTACCTGACAACCTTCAAAGTGTTCACTTATAAATGGGTTAGCCCGGAGTTCTCACATTAATGAGCCTCATTTTCCACTTAAGGATCAGGTTTTTCTTACAAGGGCATTAATGTTGCTGTTCCTTCTCCCTGATTTTACATGTCATTTTGTTGTCATTTTAAAACTAATTTACCACCTGATAAACTGGACTAAATACCAGGTAATGCTTGCAGATTAAAGTGTTCAATGTTTGTATATTTCAAGCCTGCCATGTATTTGCCAATGGCTTAACCTTTTCCCCCTGAAACTTACCCTTTTTCCACTCAAACCATCCAATTTTCAAATCATGCCCACTTTGGTATTGCACTGAAAATTGTCCATTTTAATGAGTATTGTTTATAATCCTATCTTTATAGCACTGTTAGGAACTTCTGAGTTAAGACATCTGTCCACAAATTTACCAGAGGGTGGTCACACTTGTAATGCCTCACTAGCGTCAGAGATGCATCTCATGATGGACCAGGTCTCTATTTAAGCCAGCTTCCTCTTTGTATTTGACAACAACATGACATGTAAAATCAGGGAGAAGAAACAGTAACATTAATGCCCTTGTAAGAAAAACCTGATCCTTAAGTGGAAAATGAGGCTCATTAAAATTTGGTAAAGCTGAGGTCAATATTTTTTGAGATATCACAGTAACATTGTCAGAGATGACATCACTCAGACTACCTTCAAATAAATACATTAAAACTTTCAGAAAAGTTTTCAATAGGAACCTGGTCTATCATAAGGTTCTTGTAAACCTACAGTGAATATTTTTTGAGATATAATGGTAATGTCATCCCCTTGTCCCCCACTCAGATAGCCTTGAAATAAATACTTTAAAAGTTTCATAAAAAGTTAAGAAATAATAAGAGGAAGCTGGTTTTCAATAGGAACTTGGCCTATTACAAGGTGCATCTATGACAAAAATTCGGTACAGCTCTGGTGAATTTTTCCTGAGATATATCGCGGTAACATCGACAAGACAGATGGACAGACATACGTTGCATGGGATCACAATACCCTCCAGCACTTTATGTGCCGAGGGTATTAAACTATTTTCATACAGTGAGAACGAATATGAAAGCATTCTCTGTAGGGTACTTTTCAATATATTTAGTTAAACAATTCCTTTTATGTTCCATGTAATTAAATTGATCTGCTTTTTAAATAATCTGTTCAAATAAATCTTGACTGTTAACAAATGCTTTTTTTCAAATGTTGCATGACAATTGTTTATGTGTTGAGACCTTTTTTTGCTGTTTGGCCTTGTGATCATGTAATTCCTATAACATTTCCTATTCCATTTATTCACAAACGAATATACTGTTTGGGTGTCATTCTCTAATTATTCAGCCTTCAGAAACATTATTCCAGAACTACTAACCTAGATGTGTTAAAAAGTTTTTTCAGCCATAAAACGGCACTAAATTACATTAATCTGCTTGCCAAAGATCATGCAATGTTGACAGTATTCTGTCTGATCAGATTGCAATTTCTCCCAAGTCATAGGTTTATGTGTTCTCAGTATTTGAGATGTGTGGCAAGTCCTGGCTTGACCCAGATTGGTTTTGAAACTTGTGTTATGGCACAGCATGCATTTCCTCAAGTTTATGTATTGTGAAACATTGTACATTTTGACCTTCTTACTGCAATCTTGCTTAGAAAAGTAAAGCATATTCTAAAGTTTTGATGAAACTTGACATGGAAGCAACTGATTCCCAGCAAGCCACATGCACACAGACGTACACGGTGTAGATCCAGCTGTTGACTTGAACTCCAGTTTACTGATGTTATGTCAAGTCTTATTTAAACTTAAGCCATTTACACGGATATAGTGCAACTTTAAATTTTACTGGTTGTAAGGAACGCAAAAATACTTTACACTATTCACTTGAGTCTTTCCAAGCTAGTTCGACTAACATTTGAAGTTTGGCTAGAATGTGTGGTCAGCAGGAACACAATTTACATGCACTATGCCAACTCAACAAACCTCAAAATCTATACATACACCACAAAACACCCCAGTATGTTCCACGGCTTTGCCTTTGTTGAGGTCTCTAACAACAAATCAAATAAATTTAGACTACAGGCTTTTCCCCAGATAATCTTAGCACTGTAGTGGGACATCCATGTTTAACTAAATTAGAGCAAATTTAAAGCATTACAGCCCTACTCTCCTATACCTTATAATGGGAAGTTTTCATTTTAAGAGTTTGCATGATAAAATCTGATATTTCACTGGCCAAAATTTTATTTAAAGATCGGAAAGATCTTCCCACAAACTTTTTCTTGCATAAATCTGTGGCTCCTACCAGCACAAAACCTTTAGCCTAACTGAAACCCCATCAGGCCAGTTGTACCAGGGGCCAAGCCTCTGGAGTCATGCTCATTGTGTGCACAAATGCCTCAGTCATGATACTCCCTTCCTCAAGGAAGACTACTCCAAGGTTGCAGCAGCCAACTCCATGGTACTTTCTGGCAGTCCATGTACAAAGGAGACTACCACACATACTCTATTCATTCCAAAAACATGCAATGCAATTAGGAAAAGTAAATTACATAATATAGCAAAAAACAAAAAACAAATAAATGATCATAATTGAGGAAGACAATGTATACTATCGATGAAAACCAGGCTTCTTTTCTGAAAAAACAGTAGGGGGGTGTGAGCCATAAATAGAACGAATAGTGTTCTGACATGTACTTATCTATCTGGAGGGGGGGGGCAAGGGGGGGGGTCTTGATCACAGTTCACAGGAAAAAAAAATTGTTTTCACAGTTCGCAGGAAAAATTATTCAGCTTATATGCATATTCACGATTCACGAGCAATGGTTTAATCACGAATGCCGAAAATAATTTTATTGTTTCACAGATCATGGAAAATAAAAAGATAGGATCATGAGTCACGAAAATACCCTTGCCCCCCCTCCATCTGCTACCCCACAGCCTACTTCCATGTACAACGTGTTGGCTTTTAAGGTCCCACTATCGAACAGCTGACTTTGATACACAGTTAGAAAATTGATAAATACATGAATTGTCAGCACAAATCATCCCAAACGTTCCAGAATGCGTTGGCATTTACACTTGATTTTCCTATTTTGAAAAGAGACACTTCATAAGCCCATACCTTCTATATGCATATTGATTAATAACATTTATATTCATCTCACGTTTAGGTCGATTTTAGTGCTATAAAGCATGTGTATAAATACCATATAAGCCTGACCACTATGCACCATATAACAAAGTCATTAGAAAGTGCACTTGGACAGATTGGCTATAACCAGAAGAATGCCTATAACCAGAGAAGTACCTGTAACCGGAAGTATACCTATAACCCAATGTACTACTGTAAATTGCTTGAATTTCGCTGTATTCTTATTTTCGCTTATTTCGCTGATGATGCAAAACCGTGAAAATAAAAACACAGTGAAATAGTATTTTAACATTGTTTAAATGGGAATTATGTCCAAGACAGTGAAATAAGAACTACAGCGAAATGTCAAAAATACAAAAACCGTGAAAATTTATACACGTGAAAATAAAGCAATTTACAGTAATATGCAGTGTACTATTATGGGCTAAGCTACTTCCCAGTTACGATGGCATCATCTGCTGTCAGTGAGACTACTGAATCTCTGCTGGAACATTTGGCATCTGGTGAGGCATAACTTATTGAAGTACGCCTTAACAAAGATGAGATAAACAGATCGTAGCACGGTTTGTTGTCGATACCAACAATATCAACTCGCACTGAGAACCCGGTACCATATAGCAGAACTTGTTCACTTCACTCCCTTGTCCTGCATATATGGCACCTAGTGCTCACCAATATTCTGCGTCTCGACAACAAATTTTTATCATGCTATAATGTATATAATATATATATATATATATATATATATATATATATATATATATATATATATATATATATATATATATATATATGTATATATATATGTATATATATATGTATGTATATATATATGTATGTATATATATATGTATGTGTATATATATGTATGTGTATATATATGTATGTATATATATATGTATATATATATATATATATATATATATACACACACATACAAATACACCATGGGTCAAATTTTATTTTCCAATTTTTGCACAGCAGTTTACCTTGTAAAAATGCCAATTGATCATACATGCAAGCCAAATGCACAAAAATAATTTGCAATCTCTTTGAGGGATTTCACAGTCTGCATGAATACACAACTGTTGCCACATTGTGTGATTCTATACAGAAATGGAGTCAGAACTTAAATAACAAATTCTGAAAATTTAGTAAGCCTCTTGGGTGTTCAAAAGGAATACTACAGTAACTTAATATTTCACTTGAATCATTTAACGCATTTCTCACAAACAAAAGGTCCACGACTCTACATGAAGGAGTTTCACTTAAAAAAAAAAAAATATTGGTTGCTGCTCAGTTGTGCTCCTCATTATTCCCTAGCTATTAATTATCTGGACATCCTGAATTACTTAATCATGTAAATCCCATATTTAATTTGGATAATTACTCTTGCAGGGCTCCCATCAGCACGATAAATCACACACCTGGCCAGGGAAACACACTGCCAAGGTATCGTCAAAATATGGGGCAGCCTGAATTACTTTTCAGGTTCACACCTTAAAGGTAGGACTAATGACAGGGACGCCACAGGTTACACGTCCCTGCAGTTCACTGCGTACAGTCATCTCTGCCATTTTGACAGGACAACGCCACAGGATGACAGCTTCAACAATCTCAAAGCACTACTGTGGGACATTGAGGTCCCTGGGACGCTAAACAATATCCCTGCCCAAGGGCTCATGCCCGCGTCCACTTTCCCTTCTCTGATGAAAATTATGATAAGTGTCTGCTTTACAACTTTCAAACCAAGGTATATGAAAACAAATCAGCTTTTGCAGATGTTTATGTGATGCTACAAACACAGCTTTGGATATGGATTATGTATTTAGGACATGCCTCCTTGCTGTTTAAGCCCTCGTGATATTGTTACTATGAACTGTTACCTTGTAAAGTCCTTGAGTTTCTCAACTAAATTCACAATTACTGACAGGATATCTTTATACTGAACGACAATAGTCCCTGGAAAATGAGCATACATGTATCTAGGCATGCAAACAACAAATATTTTATCTGATTATGCAGGAGTCACATGAAGGATTTTGAAGGATGAGACCATTTAAGAGTATTTTGACCCCCTTTACAAAAGACCCCATTGTGAATGATTTAGATTTTGGGTGGGTCCTGGCCAATATTGAAAAATGTATATACTTTCTGGGCGTTTTTCAGTTTTTAGGGGCCACAGACCCAGGACCTACCCCTAATGTCATCCCATTATGCATGCATTCATTAAGCTACTAGAAAGTGATGACAGCATATTAACCGTTAAAGTGTTGATTTAAGATTGAGTCAACAGCTTTCCTCGGGACACTTTGCACGCAATGCACGCAAAGTGTCCCGAGGAAAGCTGTTGACTAAGACTACTTTTTGCTTCAGACAAGGCTTGCTGGTATTTGAATGAAAGGTATCTTCATGAGGAATTTGACTCTTTTAACCATTATATGTTTAATGGCAATGAAAAAGCAACTATAGCATTGATTAGCACCTTAAGGGTTAATACAATGCCTACTCATCTCATGTGTCCTGTGTGCACTCTTGGGCAAGGAGAACCCAGTCAGAACATGTTAAAGTTTTCAACTCTCAGACCTATGTACTACAAAAAATTCTATTTTTGAATGAAGTTCAATAAGAAGTGGATCCAACATACTGGTACAGGTAATAATAATATATATTTTGCCACAGTTTAAGATATGAAAAATAAGCCAGTGTGATAAACAAGTAATGCCTGATATGCCAGACCATAAAAGCCCTTCACCCTGTCCAGGTACAGATAAACAGACAAACCAGACAGTCATGTAAAGGAACTTGCTCTGAGAAGAGTGAAAAGCTCTTGGCCAAGTCTTAAATCAAGGGAAGAAGGGTTAACAAAAAATTCCTGCTCTTTTTGGCTGGTGTGTCACAACATTGAACAGTGTCCCTTTGATGCATACCCCCTCCCCCCCCCATTTGATTTTCTTTTTTCTTTTTGCTGGGGCGGGGTTAATTTTAAAACTCCACAACACCTACTGTAACTGACACTTTCCCAGGTGAGTTAAATTGTGGCTTGAGAGTAATAACTTATTGTTGTTCCAGCTACAGCAATTAAAAAAAAAAGAAACAAAGTAACATACATGTGTTTTTACAGTGTTATCATGAAAGGTGGGCAAAACTTCTACAAATCGAAGCTTTTCATTTAATGAAAATCCTACTAAAGCTTTGTAGTTTTCTGAAATCCTACACAAGTAAGAAAATCCTACTCATTACAGACATTCATGAAATATCACACTACATACATTGGCAGGCACAAAACCTCTTAAAACTCTGAGCACCAGCAAAAACTAATGTCTCAAAGTTATTAAAGATCTGATGTGTTGGGGCCTCTGCATCAGATGACCATAGGACTTAGTGTGATTATTAATGTTGTGATCACGACTGTAGATTCGCATGCTACTCTGTAAGACGACCGAGCACAAGAAAACCATCTCTCAAAATAATTGACAATTCTACCTGTGACTTTTATCTGTAAACAATATGCCTCCAGACTTGCATTCAATTAGATGATCTCAAGTTTACATTGAAATTGGAAGTGGTCATCTGATAATCAGGCTTGTGTACCATAATTGATGGTCACCAAGGGGTCCTGTATTTACTGTGTGCTGTCAGTGCTGGAGCCTTAGACAATGCAATAACAATCAAGTATAATCAGCATCACAATATACGCACAGATAAGAACCACTCACATCAACAAATGATCTTTAAATGAAAATTTCTCTCTGGTTCATCAATTTATATTAGGTGAAAACAAAGACACCAATCTATGCTAATGGCCACTCTGTGTGTCTTAAATTACACACTATAGAAAAATTTATCTTAAGTAATTTAAAGTATATAGGTTTCAGGAAAACTCTGTATCCAAGTAAACTTTGAATGCTTTTCCATTAGGTTCGAGTGGCTTTGCACTGCCGTATTCCCACTTATAAGTATCCCCACCCACCCCACCCCACTCCATTTATTTCCAACCAGGTGCCCTGGCAGCTCCAGCTAGCAAAGTAGAATACTCATGGGTGGGAGTGAATACTATCCTGAATTTAAAAACCACTTTCGGAGCCTTTCTTATTTTGTAAATTTTATTTCATAAAACTGTTTTTCTCAGTTCACAGTGTGTTTATCAGATACATGATTACTGATATGTTATTTAGAATATGGTAAATTAAGACCCAAGCCAATTTCGCAATATTCATGTCCAAATTTTCAACCTGGACTTCAATAAGCATCTCTCCCTACTCCCAATATCTGTCATCAACATTTTAATTTTCTTAAGTCACCAGAGAGCTAACGATGATAAATACAGTTTCCCTATGTCTGAAGCTAATCCTGAATGGGTAACCCTGCATGCTGGGTATTAAGGATAGGGTTTTAATTGTAATCTTTCATTTAGTTTGTCAGTCATTGATTTCAAGTAGTAGACAATCCAATGAAAGACCACGGTGCATTAAAAAAATTTTTTACCGACTCCTCACACTTTCAAAATGGCATTGTTTTCAAACTTATTTCTCCAATAGAACTTCCATTTGGTGCTTTTTGCCCTTTTTAGACATAGGAGAAAGAAAATCCAGTTATAGCGGCCCATTAAAGATAACATTAGGATCACTCATTGTTGGATTTTCAAGTTTTCACTCAGCACAGCCTGAAAATCCAACAACTTATGATCCTAGCTTTATCCTCAATGGATCACCCATCCTGGGTTCCCTATATTTTCAATTCATCAGATCATAAGTTATTGAATCAAACTTCCAAGATCTATGTCAACAAAAGCAGGCTTGTTCAAACTGGATGACCTGCTGTTACATCTGGAGCAGCAGGTATTCAATCATAGTTAGTAAACACACAAGGGTTCTGTCATTATGCTTTTTCAGCTTATACCACTGTTGCCAAGGTCATGCATTTTGCATGAGACTTGCATTATTTTCAAACCATCTATGTCATGTGCTACGATTTTCTCAAAGGTCCAAAGCCTATGTAACAAAAAAAACAAAAACAAAAACAAAAATAACAAAAAAAACCCAACAAACTTTGGAAATAACTGAGAATGTAGGATTTCCAGCATAAAACCTCTCTTGAGAGTTAATTTTTGATCCAGATGGCACAATATTGCATTATTTATCAGGCAACTTTTTCAAAAAAAAATTTACAGGAGGGGGATATCCCCTTCCCATTCCCAGCCCCCCAGCATGCAACGTGGCCTCCATTCAGCTGCTTTGTTACCTCATAAATTCTAAGTTATGTTTTCCCTGAATGCTGGCAAACCCATTATACTTGAGCAGAAATTGCACTCAGCTAAACAGTTAATTTCATCTTGCCTGTTAAAATGATGGTTAAGGAACACATCCTCTTGATTCCTGATGAGGATACCTTTCATTCAAATACCAACAAGTTAGTCTAAAGCAAAAATTAGTCTTAGTCAACAGCTTTCCTCAGGAAAGTGTCCCGAGAAAACCTGTTGACTCAATGTTAAATCAGCACTTTAAGGGTTAAAATGCAAAAAACTGTATTTGTGAAAAAAAAATGCAGTTGTAACCCCATTGTTACATATGAGGCACAGGATTATATGGTAATGGTCTCATCTGGATAAAAAATTAACTCACAAGAGAGGTTTTATGCTGGAAATCCTACATTTTATATCTAATTTCAAAGCTTCAGAGAGGGTGACAGCCAGGATAACCATTCATGATGGCACACCCTAGGTCAATAGCTTTCCTTGTCGTGGATTTGAGGCAATGCAGCTAACTTGTGCCAAGGGAAGTTACTGACTCCATCACACTCTGATCTACTATAAATTTTATGGCAAAGCACTAGAATTCTAAGGCTATAGGGCTTTATGGAAAACCGATTCACCTATTTTTCATTGTAAATCTATGTTTGAATTTAAATTATTCCAAAATTTTCATTTCATCAGCCTCAAGTGTTACCAGTTTATTCAAGGTTACTTTAACATACAATCCAACAGGAGTATACAACTATAGCCTGTAACAATTTTGTATATTGGGTTGTGTGTTCATCTGAATACACATGAACTTGCTAATGGTGGGTGACCTTGACTTCTAATGGATCAAGTTGCATGCAGATAAAACCGGTCAAGGTTTCTCTTGGTTAATTCTGGGAAAAGCAGTATTTTATGACTGGAGTCATGTCACATGACGATTGTTCTATGTAAACAAACCTTGAAATCTGTCAGTCCGTCTGAAGTTTTGAAATTTCTTCCTGCTTTCTCAACATTGTAAACTTTAGCATGCCAAAATTAAATATAATCTTTACTCATTCCAAGTATCAATTTCTTGGGACTTCTCCTGTCAGCATTATGCGACATGGCCTGGGAACTGGTAAACTTGCTAACAGTGATTTTCTCAATGACCAGGAAATCTAAAAAGTCTTTGCTTCTGTACGTTTGTGCTTAATTTGAACAAAATCTTTATGGGTATTTTTTTTATCAATGTTACAAAATAATGTGAGCATCAAGTAAAAACATTCCCTGGTTGCTTGTGGTGGGGGTGTGATAATAAGATAGAGGTAAATGGTTTTCTTGTTGG
Organism: Hermodice carunculata; assembly: GCA_964020975.1. Lineage (NCBI taxonomy): Eukaryota > Metazoa > Annelida > Polychaeta > Eunicida > Amphinomidae > Hermodice > Hermodice carunculata. Next base: position 3,651,576 of record OZ026627.1, read on the forward strand.
AACACACTAAAAAACATAAATATGTTATAATAGACCACACACTGTACATGAAATATAAACCAATATAGGCATAAGGATATAAAGAACTGTTTAAGCTTGCTCGGCAATTATTCTTCCTACTTCCGGGACCACAGACCTCAAATAGCCTGTGGACACCAAACGCACAGGCTGGGATTCTGAGACACTATGCCTACATGGCATCCAAGTTGTCTCAACTAGAATGACTTTTGCCTGAAGGCCTCATGTCTGCGGTTCGTCGAGCAACCTGGTCTTCTCATTAACTTCCTGCCCTTGGGTACAAAGATATTTTTTCTGGTCTTCGATTGTGACAGCAACCTAATTTCTGCCACGCAATCAAGTTTGCAACCTGCACCAGATAACAGCATGTTAATAACATGCAAACCTCTGTTTCCTAGTTATTATTGTAACCCAGTTTATGAAAAAGGTGAACCCATTCTTGGATTCAAGAACTGGGTCAAAAATAATGTCTTAATTTTAACTGATTCAATCACCCACATGTATACTTATTTGAAAGAGGCGTGTTTTTTCAGCAAACTCTGTAACTTTCGCTTACTATTTCTTGCCTGCGTTCATTGTCCATTTTACAGAGAATATTCACTCTAAGTACATTTTTATTGGATAAGTTGTAAGCACTGGCACGACTGGAATGTAAGTGACTGTGACATTTTTATGACCAGTCTTTCAAAATACAGGACTCAATTTCTCTCTCACTTGTACCTGTAGGCCCACTCAACAACTATATACTACATATGACCACTATCTTAACTGACAGCAGGGGGTAATATTACACAGCAGGTACAGCTGTAAATGACACCAAAGGAAAAAAACAAAACACTTTTTCCCCAGCAGTCAAACAACATTGTTCACAATTAGGTCTTTTCACCTGTCAGAGAAAAGCAAAATGCATCAGACAGTTCAAACTGATACTCTACTTGTCCAGATTTTAAATTCATTTCAATGAGTGCAAACCTTGTTTTAAAGGTGAAACTTTCTGTCTGTGGACAAGCGATAGTTTCGTTTCAAAAACTGGACAATGTAGTATTTTCATAACATATGGGCCTAAATGTATCAATCAATGCATTACTGAAAGAGAAGTTCAACTGAGAATCTTGATTCATTTCCTTGCACATAAAAGATTATCCTCATCAACCTTCATAGTTTTCCATTTTACAAGTAATTTTCCAACACAAAAAATAAGTATATATAATATCCCTTAAAGTGCTATAGTTGCTTTCTCATTACCATTAAACATACAATGGTAAAAAGAGTCAAATTCCTCATGAAGATACCTTTCATTCAAATACCAGCAAGCCTTGTCTGAAACAAAAGTAGTCTTAGTCAACAGCTTTCCCCGGGACACTTTGCGCGCAAAGTGTCCCGAGGAAAGCTGTTGTTTCAAACAGAAATCAGCACTTTAAGGGATATCAACATTGCCGAGCACCTAGAACTCCCTACTGCAATAGTTGTTGACGGCACAGGTGACTGATCTCTGCGAGGATGCTAGAGGGTTCCATACTTTACTTGCTCCTATTTTGTGCTTAACAACTGGCCACTGGCCATCTGAGTCATTTACATAGCAAGGTCGTTTATAAAGCTGCCAGTGACAGCTCTCCTCAAATCACCCTCTCATCACTCCTCAGTAATGCAAAATGATGCAATGGAATTTCTTTTCTGCGGATCAAATTTCTTACTGCTACCATTTATCTGGGAAGATTATCACTTGCCCTATCATAGTGTATAGTGACCTTGGTGTTCTTTCCCCCTGATTGTATTTTACAAAGTCATCCATGCTGATCCAGCAATATTACTTTGGTGTACATTTTGAGTACAGCGCTCAACCCAAGAAACCAGTTATGCAACTTTTGGAGGCCTTCTTTTGTCATCTTGACAGCGTGATTTTAACCTGAAATACCTGTTAATTAAAGGTCTCCAGATGCCACTAATGGGTCATTATAATGAAATACCTCGATCCACACCTTCTGATGCCAATCATCTTTCAGAGCTTTTTTTTTTATCTGAGGTTTCTAAAAAAAAATAAACTAATGTTTCCTGTTGTCTTTTTACTTACATTTAACCATTCTGGTAACATATTCACTTTCGTTTTGCACGTGTGTTTTTGGATATTCCATCACATTTTCAAACTGCCTGAAATTATTATTTTATACTGTTCAGGGAACAAGAAGCTAAAAAGCCTGTTTTCATGAAATCCTGAAAAATTTCAGTCTTTAGAAAACAGGGTTACCAAATCCTGGCCAGAAACCTGAGCCATAATCTTGAGAAGTAAAGACATCTCTGGACCTCACAAAGGCATGTTAAAAATATTTCACTCTTCACGGCTCAGGTTTAGTTTTGTAAACACTTAAAGAAGCACACTGAACTTACTCTTTGCAAAATATTTTGGTCGCAGTTCCATGACCATCATCTTGTGAAGCTGAAGAACATCAACACATTAGGACATTGTAAAGGTGTTTACCTAGAGAAATCTTCATGCCAACAAAAACAGGTGGAGTGGCCAAGCTGACCATGGCCTCGCCAACAATGACACGGACAGCAAGGAGCGAACCAGCAAGGGGGCCCCATAGGTCTTTCAAAATTGTGTAAGGAGACGAGTAGAACATGGTGGCTGTTTGGGTTATTCATTAAATGATTCAACCTCCTTTAAGTGTATGTCACCACAATATGTAAGTGTCCATAACCAACAATAGTGGCCCTGTTAAACTATATGTACTTTGAAGTCCTTACCAGAACATGTGCAAGACAGATCCAGACCTTCAAAATAGTTGGCCAAATCAAGAAATAAAACAGTCATTTCTGCTGATTTTGACCTCACCCTTATATAATTCATTGTCAAAATAAATTAGCCATTTGCCAATTTCTTTAGCCAAATGAATGAAACATTAGCATTTGAGTAATAAGCTAATGTTATCAGCGTTTCTTGCAAATGCTGGTAGGATGGATCCTTGCAAAATTTAGTGTTCAGATAACTAGTCTTGATAAATCCTAGTTTATAATCTTCACCCGTAAAAGTTTTCCATGTAAGTTACTGCTATCATGCCATGAATATTTTGTCCTAACATGTACACAGACATTAAAGATTTTGGCCAAAAAAATTCTGGTATTGGTGATACACAACTGTTGCAGGACATTTCACTTTCTAACTTGAACAATGTTGTCCTAATAAGTAAATAATCCATGTACACCCTGTGCATGAATTTAAGTCTACAGACAATGTCTCTCAGCACTTGAAGTACATGTTGCAGTGTATTAGCTAGGTAGGTGTCCAGGTGTTTTTACACCTAATTTATCAAGCAAAAAAAAAAAAAAAACCCACCCAAATTTTAGCAGATTTATAATGGAGTAGATAGGAGATGCACACCCAGCTTTATGTAAAAATGAGAGTTTGCACACCCAGATTCCCAATTCTTGCCTAAAACTATGACATGTTGTCCTTATAAGTTAGTTCACGCATTGTGCACACTTCAAGTGTCACAGGAGGTTAATCCACTCTGTCTGCTCTATTGTATACAATCGTCTATACACCTTGCTGTGAGCAGTTATAACTTGTACTCAGTTACAGTCCACACCTCCTGCCACGAGAAGATATGTCTGGTCTTCATCAGTTAGTCCATATATCCTGCCATGAGAAGATATATCTGGTCTTCATCAGTTACAGTAAATACATCCTGCCATGAGAAGATATATCTGGTCTTCATCAATTACAGTATATACATCCTGCCATGAGAAGATATATCTGGTCTTCATCAGTTACAGTAAATACATCCTGCCATGAGAAGATATATCTGGTCTTCATCAGTTACAGTAAATACATCCTGCCATGAGAAGTTATATCTGGTCTTCATCAGTTAGTCCATATATCCTGCCATGAGAAGTTATATGTTGTCTTCATCAGTCACAGTCCATATATCCTGCCATGAGAAGTTATATGTTGTCTTCATCAGTCACAGTCCATATATCCTGCCATGAGAAGTTATATCTGGTCTTCATCAGTTAGTCCATACATCCTGCCATGAGAAGTTATATCGTGTCTTCATCAGTCACAGTCCATACATCCTGCCATGAGAAGTCATATCTTGTCGTCATCAGTGACAGTCCATATATCCTGCCATGAGAAGTTAAATCTCGTCTTCATTAGTCACAGTCTAAATATCCTGCCATGAAAGTTATATCTTGTCTTCATCAGTCACAGTCCATACATCTTGGCATGAGAAGTTGCACCTTGTCTTCACCGGGCTACTGTTTTAACCTCTTCCAATAAGAAGTGACATCTTGTCTTCATATATTATTGTCCATACATCCTGCTATGCTAAGTTGTAAACATGTTGTCTTCACTGATTACAGTCCATACATCTCATATGAGATTCTACAGCCTGTCTTCATCAGTGACAACACATGTACATCTTGTCCTCATACTGGATCAAACTGCACTCAATATATATATATATATATATATATGTACAGTGAAACTTAAAAAAACAACACTCAGATATCCGACATGTTCAATATTATGACACAAATTTTCATGGGAAAAGTTTGTTTTCTTTGTTATTTGATTCATTTATCTGACATATTCAGTTATCCAACACATTTCTTATGGGAACAGATAGTGTCATTTTAACGGGTTATATATATATATATATATATATATATATATATATATATATATATATATATATACACACACATATATTTAAGTACTATACAGTACATTATAAAGATGGTCTCTCATAAGTGAGTCGAAGCGGACAGGCAACTCCGTATAGACCAGTAAACATTCAGGTAGAACTAATGGTGGTATTGAGCTTTCCTGGATATAAAGTATCAACCACTGCTACTGTTCAGAAACAAGTATCCACCAGTCTACTGAGAATGCACACAAACACAGGGACCACTCTTACCATTAGCCGATTAGCCAAATGCTAATCTTTCTAGAATTTGGATAAAGATTAGGACTTTGTTGCCAATTTTGACTACAGATTTTCAAAGTCCAGATCTGTCCCTGAAACGGAAATGACAAGGACGACCAGGGGTCACTCCATGGTAACTTGAAACATCAAAACATGTGATTTTTCAACTTTTTTAAATACCAAAAAAAAAAAAAGGTCTTTGTTCCATCCTACAATGTTCTTAGCTATGCAATATACAATGCATGAACCTGAACTGTTGGAAAAGCCTCACATGGGGTAACCAACTAGTTTGGGGAGGATATGCACGAAGACATGTATTCACCTGAGTTTTAACATGTAATTTTTACGTTCTCCCACAATTTGCCGCACACAAAATAGATCTACAGTTGCACTCTGTGAATCAGCTTAGTACCATCAGTACCTGGTTTTGGCAAGCTGCTCCAAACTACAAACATTTTTTACAACAGTTACCAAAAATTGAAACAGAAAAAGTTATCATGCCCTTAAGGATTCCAAATTAAAACTGAAAACCCTAGTCATTGATTAAAACTAAAAACCTTGATCACTGATGTCCCCATTGCATGACAAGTTATGCTCTGGCTGCTCTTGAGGCAGTTACCCTATCCATTCCAATTATAGCACACACCCTAATAGAAGCACAGCCCCCTACTTTTTAATGTCAGTGGCTTTATTAAAAATGCAGCATTTTTCACTACTTTAAAAAAATTTACAGCTTCTGATGAAAGAAGAGGGTTCACTCTTGTTTATTTTATGCTCTATAAATTCTATAATACGTGTGATTGCTTGTGGTATTGTAAATCAAGACACATCATTATCACAGAACTCCACAAAAACCATGGATGCTCCAGGAAATCCTTGCACTAGCACAGCGTGCTACTGCTGAAACAAATACAGTTGTTAAAGCATTATCAACATTGCTTCACAATGAAAAAAATTGACTCTTAACTTGACTGGTTGTGCTTGCGTGGCGGCTCTAACAGGCAATAATCACCCTAATTATGGTGGCACATGCAACCCCAGTGCTTCCACAAGCCGCTGTCTTTAGCTGGTCCTAATGACTTTGAGTTTTATCTTCTGACCGTGACCCATAAATTTTATACTCTTGTTGGTGTGGACCTGTAGATTAGACATCCAAAGAGTGCAAACTATGTGTACTGTGTACTTTTGTAAGACATAGGAGCCTTTGAACATTTTTCAAGGATTTTGTATTTGACATTCCACTTCAAATTAAAACCCCGAAATTTGTATAAGGAAATTTCATAACATTCTGCTTCCTTATCTTCATTTTTTTGACCAATGCAGTATGTATATTTTAATTTAGGGTTGCATGCAACTCTCATGAAGATAACAAGTTGCCCATCTTTATGGGCCAAAAAAAAAAACAATATAACTGCAAACACACGGAAAAGAACCTAATCAGACTGTAAGCTCCACAACACTTCAATTTTGTGAAAAGGTTCATCCGTTTTAGAGAAAATTCTGATCAAAATTTGAAGATTTCAGTGCAAAACAGCTTTGCCCAGGCCACCTAACTTTGTTAGGTAGTTTTGGCCTACAAGAAAATCTGCTAGAATGACAGAACATTGAATCTTCAAGGCTATATGCCCTGCACACTCCTGAAGAACAATTTCTCTACCATGACACCTGTGTTGATGGAGACTTTTATTACCTCAGGACAGACACAAAAATCATACACACACCCACTCACAGCAGATAGCTGAATATAATTTTGAGGGAACTCTTAAGCTTTGTCTCCAACTCATGAAAAGCAAATAGTCTTGGTATCTTCAGAAACTCAGACCATTATCTTTCCAAAGAACCTAAATGTTGAAAAGATTTAAGTGCTGGCAAAGGAATTACATCTCCCTCTCAGGTTTCACAGCCTCAAAATCAATATCTGTCCTCCTGCTGGTTGTCTTTCCCATGATGCATCAGCTGGACCAATCCGTCTGTTTTGGGAGATCTTTCATTTCAGAGGCAAGATTCTTGTCTGTAATTGTAGCTAACTGGACCCAGGGCAAAAGAATTTGCCCTTGCTCTTTGGCTCAGAGTTTGCAGGCCAGCATGCAAGGCCAGCCCTGTGGTGAGTAGAAGAACAAGGCCATCTAGGCCTTTGGTATTGGAATTCCAAGCAGCTGGACTTCATCAGTAACCTAAGTCTTACTGCTAGGCTCCTTTGGCATTGCATCAAATTCATGCAACCAGGACAGGCAGTGGCTTGGCCACGCAAGTACAAGGCCGGGTCTAAATTTACTGACCATCCACACAGTTCTGGCCATAACTCAAAGCAATGACTCTACCATCCACAGAACACAGGGTCTGAGAAATGTGCAGTCTTTGCACTGCAGTCAATAAGACTGGCCTATCAGTTTGCACATGTAATATTGACCAGTGTCCAGCCAAGTGGCTGTAAGTCGCAATAACCTTGGGTAAGCCCTAATCTTTGACCACAGCTTTCACAACTAAGGCCCACATAATAACAGCCTCTGAATCGTCCACCTGACACAAACTGAGGACAAAAGGCTCGGGTCTACCTATTCACACTGTGGGCCTTGGCTCCAAAATGCCTTCATTTGACCACCACCTATTTTAAGCTTTTCAATAGAACTGCTTTCTTGAAAGACTGCATGGAGCAAAGGTAAACTGGGCTATTTCATTTCAGTGTACCCCTTTTCAGTATCGCTTCCAGTGACAGATCACCAGTGACCAGGCCAATACCTCCTGTTTGCCCTTCAAAACTTAAAGTCCTTGCAACCAAGTGCAACTAAATATACTTTACCAGCTTATTTTCTCTGTGAAACAAAAAGGTGGTGGATACAGGTCATGTTAACCTTGGTCAAGCTCTGATGTGCTGTACAATTGACCTAAAGGGATAACGTGAATTAAATCTGCACATATCAGATAGTGACCATGCAACCAGGCCATGCAACCACAAGATCACTACAGAACAGCTGATTATCCAAGGACTTTCTACTGAACAGCACATCAACTGCCTCAATTTTTTTTGTCCACATTGTTCTCAGTTTGTGTCTGTGATAATTTTAAGTCCATACAAGTTAAATATAACTGATTGCAGGGATGAGAATTTTTTTTTCCAGAAAACTCAATAATGAGCTGGAAAACACTGAGCTGGAAAACACTGAAATTTAAGTGTATAGCAAAAAGTTCCGGTATGTTTACACACACACACACAAAAAAAAAAAAAACTCAGAAAATCAGCTGATCAGCTGACATCGCCCAATCCCTGGGATTTTATTACATGACATTGAAATATATCATAAAAGCTATTGCACATGCATGTAAAGTACCACCTATTCTGGCAGGCAAAAGTCATCTTCCCATAAACATTTTAAATATCAAATGTTTTTAAAACCAATTGTGAAACTTTTAATAATACAAACGAAGTCTATCATATGCGAACTGTCCAACAAATGGACCTGACGTCGCTATCTTAAAGTGAAAGACATCAAAAGGCCACTACCGAGGTCACGGATGACAGCAAATGAGAGGAGTGGGACAGAGAGAGAGAATGCCTCTATTCTGAAGTGAAATATAGCTGATTTTTCTCGGTATAGGTTTTTGTAGTCAATGTAGGTTTTATAGGCTCCTTTTGTCATGCCCAGTCTATGAAACCATAGTGCAGTGCTGAAAACAAGCCAAGTTTGACTGTGGAGTCTGTATGCTTACTCATTCCATACCAGTCCCTGATTTTTCCGTATATTTACCTAGATTTAAGACGACAATTGCATATTTAAATTCCACATGAAAAGAGCTTTCATTCAAGTACCAACATGCCTATAGTCTTAAGTCAGTGGTTCTGCCACTGCCTGGCAAGTCATGCTGCAGCTGCCGAAAGGGCAGTTGCAGCATAACTTGCTGTTGATCCAAACTAACATATTCTCTGGAACTATTGCCATGCTGACACTTGACTGAGGTTTATTCACAAGAAATAGGAATCTAGCATTCTAATAGTTTAGAGCACTTCATCTAAAACACTTTGACTTTTCTTTCAGTTGGCACTTAAAAACAGGGTTTACATTAACCCCCAAACAGGGTATATTACCCTTTCAAATCATGAAGTATCCCTTCAACAAAATTCAAAGGATCACAACTTTTTGCCCTTTCTTTGTAAATATTGCAAAATATAGTTGAAAATTTGACTCTGTCTCAGGTGACCCTCTGAAAAAAAATCCTAATGCAACCCCTATGAAACAGTTAAAACAAGTACAGTGTTGCCTTGTGCGAAAACTATTCCTCATAAGAGATGAACAAAAGTAAGTATATCCCTTAAAGCCACTGTTTCACACTTAATAATACAGTAGTACTGGCTTTTAAGATGGCCTATTTCTATGAGAACGTATATTATTTTAAGACCATCCTTTTATGACACTTTACTCTATTCCTTTGGTAAATTTACCTGCCGTGAAAAACCATCGGCTGTATGTCCACCTTTGAATGTCATTTGGGGTGGTCTTAAACAGCAGGTATTACTATACCTCCCTTTTAAGGCCTCCTACCTCATAAGACCATTTTTGGTTGGCAAAAGGGGTTGTCTTATAATATAGCAGTTTCTACAATGCCACTCAACAAGAGATGATTACTGCAGATATGCAGCTTAATTAAGAAGACTTTAATACAGTACCCTTCACTAACAAACTTGAGTCCAGACTTTGAGTTATTGGTTTTTAACCGGATCACAAAAGGTCAGAACTAGCTCTTAAGTGTGTATTCACCCCAATACACAACTGAATAAACAAACACTTGAAGGGCTAAAGCTGTGTATTCCCATTAGTTTGTATGTTAAAACAACCTTAAATAAACCTGTCTCTTTTGTAGCTGTGGTTATATGATTTTTGTGAGATATTTAGTTATGCATCTACATTTACTGTCTGAAATTTGGTGTTTCTATGTGCAGTAGTTTCAAGTTATTTAGTTGCAAGTTACAATGTAAAGTAATGGGAATACACAACCCTAGCCCTCCACTGACTGCAGTGCCCTGTTTTGGGCCTTTCTTGAACTTCTGTTCTTGTCCTTGCCTATTCCATGTTATTCCTCTGTGGACAGTAAAGCATAAGATGGATACATAGTAATTTTTGAAGAATTTTTTATGACTGCAATCAAGAGATTCCTCACAACAATGGAAAAGTAGGAGCTTGTGGTTTAATTGGATGGACAAGGAAGCAAGCCAAAAGCATTCTCAAGAGTGACATGGTAAACGAAGGTGAAACAATTGACTGATATACTAATTTTAATAATCAATGTATCTGGAGTAAAAATGATAGATGAACAACAAAAGACCAAAAAATTCACTATTCCATGACATCTAAAATGAAGTGTTCTGTCATGAATAAATGGGAGCAAATCAATGTTAATCAGGCATATATTTTGCCTTGCACACCTTTAAATTTGGAGCAATATTTATATGTGCTTAATCAATAGTTGGTTCAGCTTTTCAGCTATCCACTTTAATTCTAACTGATATGGCATATAATATAATGCTACAATGGAAAAAAATGAGCACTCTGTGACACCTAAAGTGTTCTTCTGTAATGAATAAAAGGGATCAAAATGATCAAACAGACATGTATTTTCCCATATAGACCTTTAAGTTTGAAGCAATGTTCAGATTTGCTAAATTGCACAATTGGAACAGCTTTTCAGGCCATCCACTTTTAACTGAACCTGGTGACCCTTTAGAGCATTTTCATATGCAAATTAATCCTAAAAGTGCTGATTTAAGATTGAGTCAACAGCTTTCTCCCAGACACTTTGCACTTTCATCATTAACATGGCAAAAACAAAAAATGCAAACTTTATATCATCAACAAATGGTATGCAATTTAAAAACATCATGGAGTATAGCGAATCACCCCATCTCTAGTGAGATATGTATCGTGGGATGAGTGTGTCTTTACCTACCCATAGTTTCCTTCACAAAAATTAAATGGTTAGAAAGTTGAACAAATGCTCAGTAGTGCTGTACCCATACCACAAATAATCAATTCCGATATTCACCAATCAAAATAGTTAATAAATGCATTTTTCAACCAATCAACTAACCGATTGCATCGTCACTTGCATTTATTGGTGAATTCCAGTTAATTTCGCAATTGAGCGATGTTTTTATCTGCCTGTCAAACAAGTCTGCATGCTGTAAGCACACAAACGTGTTCTGCCATGAGGACCCAAGATCAAATCTGCAGCGAGAAGCAATATGGTGTCTGTATAGTATGAGCTCATATTCAGTAGTTCACAATTAAAGCTAACATTTAGCAGTTATCAACACCCATGATGTGTACAGCATGGCTCATCAGAGTTTGAAGTTTTAAAACATAAACAAGAGGTTATTACTACAGGTCGAGTGATTCTGCACACCAACAGCAATCCCAACTGAGAGAAAAAAAGTAACTCACTCTCCAACCATGTAATATTTTGTTTATTCTATGTTCAGTTGGGTCAAAACATATGCCCTAGGCCTACTTTCAACACCGACCTGGCAAGTTGTGTTTCTTTACATTTATTCCACGTCAGTACAATCAAATATCACTGGTGTACATTTGATTCTGTCTAAATGTCAATGCATGATGTCACCAATGCAGAGCGTCACAATTTACTTGTGTAACAATGTAACAATGTTTAGGTCATGTGGTCTACCATGAGATACTACCTTTCAATTTCACTAGAGCTAGAAAATGATAATTCACCTTCAAACATCTATGAATTAAATGTAATAAAATCGTCACTTGTCACAATACTTAGTCAAGCCCCAAATAACCACAGATTAACATAAGTAAGATTTAGGTGTCCATATTTACTTTGACAGTCAACTCCCTTGTCTCCTTCTATGCATCTTTAGCTAAAATGGCTGATTAGATTACATTTTTTGTCATTACATTAAAAACAAAATTACTTAAACACTTTTTCTTAATTTTTGTATCTTTGGCTACAAAATATTAAATTATGTTCAGGTAAATTTGCAGTAAACTTTTCTTGTTAGCATTTGCTAACACAAATAGGAACAAGTTCTTCAGGCTGATAAATTTTGACGAGTGTACAATGGAAGTTAAAAAAAACTGCAAAGATCCAATAACTTTACCTGAAGTCTTCTGTTTGTGAGCAGTTTGCCAGAAAAACCATAATGTTCATGTTGAAATTGATGGCCTAAAAACTTGTTGAATAATATAACACAAAAATTTGATTAGCTTTTACACTATGCAAAAAGAAAAAAAAAAAGAGGAAAAAAAAAAGAAAAGAAAAAGATCAATTTTCATGCACTTAGTTGTGACAGAAGCACATGTGTATCCAATATTCAAACAGCCAGAGTCTCAAATACAGTTGGTTCTTTGCAAGACTTCCACAGTCATCTCCCTTTGTTCCTTCATGTTCTGCACATGGCTACAGGAGAAGTGTTGCATAACAACCCTTTGTGCATCTCGTTCAATTTGCGCAATTCACTTGGATGTCCTGTACGTGACACTTTGTAGCCAGATATTACCTCTTCCCCTCTTTGTGTGGAGGGTGACATATTGAACTCACTAAAGTGCATTTTCCACCAAAACTCAGTAAATTAGTATTATTTTCCACCATTGTTGGAAAAGATCCAAGTTTTTCCAATAAAGTTGAGAGGTATGGTGAAAACAAGCATTAATTATGGATATTTGTTCAAAGCCTTGATGGGAAAAATGAACCATCCATAACGTATGTTACTGTCTCAACACTTGAAATGAAATGGCAATTGTTTCCCTGCTGGAGGAATTAATGCGAGTGAATTCAGAATGTATCATAGCAATAATGCCTTCAACATGTTTAAGACACGCGACTGGCCATAATAACCTGTCACTAACTGACAGGGGACTTACACATTAGTAAGACCTTAATGCTTGACACTGACAACATTGGATGGAGTGTTATGTACAAGCCACGATAATAAGCAAGCAATGGTTAAAATGTCATATGCCAAAGGTTGCAGGTTTGAGTCCCGCTTGTTCCAAACATAAAATATGTAAAAAGTGTAAAACTGTGCTTTCTTGACAATGAAAATCGCAGGCTTTCAAGCTTTAATATTTTTTAATTAAAAGCCATAAAGTTTATAACTATGACACTAGAATAATAAATGGTCTCCTATTGCCAACGAATGATATAGTCCACTTCATGTAAAACCATGTCCTGATAGAAAAGTACTTTTGCATACTTGCCAGGGCTCATAATGGAGTTATCTGCTTAGTCCAGAAAAAGTACATTCTGCAGCAGACACTGAACTTGTCAAAATTTGCAAGATATATTCTATGCCCTGCAAACCAGTGGAGATCATTTCATTTTCTCCAACATTGCCCATTAAATTTCAAAACTTATCTTGAAAATTAACAAACAAACAAGTAAATAAATTAAAAATTTATATATTTTTAAATACTGATTGGAAATCAACTTTTCAGCTATTTTGTAACAACATGACCCAGTCTAGGCAGTCTCAAGGTGTTGCATCCACAAAGTGGCAAGAAGCTTGGATGGATGCGAGGACCGCCACATGCACCGCCACTGGGTCAACAGGGAAGCCCTTCCCAGTCATAATGCACATCAACACCAGCGACCTCCTTGTAATATTACATAACCTCCCTCATCGGTCTTTGTATTCCTGCTCCTCGTTATGGCACTTTCTAGCCACCCAGGATTTTATGTCCAGCATTCTTGCTTCAGTTTCACATGTGACTCTGGCCTCGAGCAGGTTGGACATGCTTTTCACTCTCGCCAGATGACAGGTGATAGAGATCTTGGTCACTTTTTGGCAATGGCCACATATTTGTGGGCAGTTGGGTTCACAATGGGAGCTGGCTGCTCTTAGGCCAACTGTCCTTTGCTTTGTGAATGAATTCTCTTTGTTCAGTGTGGCTTATCCGCATTGACTGCACACAGATGGAAGACCAGACATGATTTCACCTGCTGAATCTAATCTGGAGCTATGTTGAAAAGACACAAAGTTTCAACACATGAAATATTGATGGTTTACAGGAATCAAGCTGTTTGAGTCTGTTCAATAATTTCTAAAATCATTGAAAAAAATATATAACATCAAGCTGTTTCAGTCTGCTCAATAATTTCTAAAATCATTCACACAAACTATAACATTGTCACTGCTGTTGAAAAACAAAATTACAAGATAATGCACAGTAACCACATCCCAGAGTATCACATGACAAAAGGCCTGCATGATCTTGAAAAATTATCTTCATGTGAATACTATATATCCCTTGTAAATGCATTGATCAGCCCTCATTTTTCTGGCACAAAAGTTCGAACTACATGTATTGTGAAATTGTATTTTATTACAATTTATCTGCTATTATATAGCTAAAATGCTTTAAATTTAGGCTAACAAATGGAGCTCACTTTCATTTCATTCCTTAAGCCCCATTTAAAAGGGATAATATGCTATATTTATTTTGCTGCTTCATTTTATTTTCATCACGCTGACTGGAAAACAAGCTTCTTGTATGTCACTTGCATATTTTTATACCCGCTGTGAAAAGCCACAAGTTTGTTTGTTAGGCGACCATATGGTGACTGGTGTGGTCTTCAAAATGTTCTATTATAAACAATGGCATTTTTAAAAGTTTGCAAGACTGAAGTTTCACACTTCTGCATTATTTTTACTGGTAATCCTGTCTCTCTGTACTATCTGGCTTCCTCGAAAGTAGATCGAACTTCATATTATTTCTACTACAGACGCACTTTGCCTGATCCAGGACTACAAAATATGAATTACAGTGAGGCTAACAGAAAGTGCAGTCACCCTTCTCCTGGACTGATGAACCGATCATGATGTTGATCATCATCACCTTGGCCATTGGCTGATTGTATGCCCTGTTGCAGTGCAGTATTTCGCCATGCTAACAACTACAGTCCAATCAGAAACTGAGCCACTTTTCCAGTGCTAAACAGTGATCATGTTGCCAGAGGACAGACCAAGAGAGGAGAAAATACGGGGTCTGATCTGCCCAGCAGACAGACTTTTGACTTCCCCTCAAATTAAGACTGGATCAACAGCTTTCCATGGCATGTGATTTTTACAGGCCTTATCTATAATTCTGCATCAAATTGTTTTCATTACTGTTAAAATTACAACTTGAAACCTGTCTTAAGAGACCACTGTGATGAAACACCACCTGCCTTTTCAGACCATGTTTACAATCTCCCTTTTGCTATCTTTCCCATGTTATTATACCTCTATTGAGAGACCACCTGCCTTACGTGACCACTGTTTGGCTTGCCCTAGGGGTGGTCTCTCAAAACAGGTTTCACTGTAATTGGAAACACGAAAGCAAATATTTGACTGGCAGCCGGTTGTGGCTCGTTTAAGGGCAAAAGGGTAAATAATTTGGCAGCAATATGGCAAGGGGTAGCATAAATACAGACTTTGTGACTCCACAAAAACTGAAAATAATGCTCAGCACTACAGACTTGTACTCTTTGAAAGTTTCACAGTTGTGCTGATGCAACTTTTGAAACTGGGTGCATAGTAAGCACCATAATGGTTCATTTCACTTTTCCTTACAAGCATCACAAGCATTAATTAAGTACATGCATAATAATTGTAATTTAGGCATCACCGTTGAAACAAGCTGACAACTACCAGGAGTTTCATTACATTTTGCTACCAGGTTGCAGAATATTGAAAAAAATGTATTTGAAGCTTCTGCTTAAAGCTGGTGTTAATTTCTGGCAAATGTTGATCAGGTCGGGTTGAACTATCGTGGGGTAAAAGTTTTCATACAGAACAGATACATAAATGCCACAACAACAGTAGCGTGTAAATACACATAGTACACATTCATTGATTTTTTTTCTAGCACACAACTAAAAAACTACATTCAAGTCACCCTAAAATAGACAAGGCACAGGCTCGGCTTGTTAAAACGAGTAAAATCTTTCAGCCAAACTTAAATTTCATTAACCAAAGTCGGCCCACATCTTCAACCATTTTACATTTTGAAAATACATTTGAAAAAAAAAAGAAGAAAAAAGAAATGAATAAAATGAAAATCCACAATCCAACACACATTAATCTTTAACATATGGACAAACTGAAAAAAAAAAAAAAAAACCATTAAAAAAAAAATAATAATGAATAAGATGCAAGCTTTACAGACCTGTACAACATAACTGATTACTTTGCTCTTTGATAATATCAGTCAAGGTAAAACAATACCACCAGCACCACCTTATAAATTTAACACAATCATTTTTTCTGGATATGGAATTTTATACCTCAAAACACATTTTGGCTCATAATTTCTGTCAATCAAACCATTGGTGACACCACTAGTAAAATTAAGAAGTAAGACTTTGACCCCCCACCCACCCACAATCCCACCACATTTCATGAAGATCCATAAAAAATTAAACAAGTTAGAGTGTTCACAAGATTTTCATATTTTGACCGATAATATATTACATAATACTGTACGTGGTGCCACCAATATCAAAAGCATCCTTGATTTTCATACACCCCTTAAGTCCTGAAAGTTAATACTGGGTGAACTTGAAAGCTGTCGATGGTATCATGCTAACAAGCAAAAGTTACCTGTTGGACGGACAGATGGGCAAACATGAGTGGTCTCATAAGCTCTGAGACCTTAAGTCAGCAGAGCGTAAAAGAAGGAAAATAATTCTCCCAGACACTATCATACTGATAAATAAGGTGTCATAATATCCTTTTAGATCTTTCTTTTTTTTCCTTCGGGGGTGGGGTGGGGGGTCTAGTATTCTAAGAGGGTAACATGGATAAAAAGCTTCAATAAATCAATTCTATCAACATTTAGGGTCCTCTTTCTTCTAGGGTTTCCAGGGAATCTCTTGAACTCTTAAAGTTCAAATAATCCCCCCCCCCTTTAAAAAGTATGATGTGTGTGCTACAATTGGAATAGTCTGACAGCGAAGGTGCTACT
This sequence comes from Hermodice carunculata, assembly GCA_964020975.1. Classification (NCBI taxonomy): domain Eukaryota; kingdom Metazoa; phylum Annelida; class Polychaeta; order Eunicida; family Amphinomidae; genus Hermodice; species Hermodice carunculata. Next base: position 3,668,485 of record OZ026627.1, read on the forward strand.
GTGTAGAAGTAACTAACACAACTATTCCAGGAATTCAAAAAAAAAAAAAAAAAAAAAAAGTTACGCAGAAAAAAAAAAATATTTTGAAGCACACAGCAACACCCAACAATTGAATGACACACTGAACACTCTATGCTCAGTCCTATACACATACGGCAGTCAATAGCAAGGCATTGATTAGCCATACCAGACTGAGAGCACTCCGCAAAATATGGCAACTATATTTACAGTATTTGCCACAAACACAAGTTGGGCAAGGGCCTTACACAAAGAAATCCTTTGCTGCTTGGCTACCAGATTATTTCATGTTTCCTGGCATAAATGTTTTATGAGCATTAATGACAATTAAATGAACCCCTCTGGACTATTCAAATAGTGACTGTTGTAATCTGTCTTAAAAATTAAAGACAGGATAATTTGATTATTTATTGCCGTGTACATGATTCTGACATCTTTGCTTAAGATAACCAGTTTTTCAGCATTGAAACAAAACAATATACTCAGCACAAAGTATTTTAGTTGAGCATGAAATCTGAACACTTGTACACAGCTAAATGTAGCTCTCAAGAAAAGGTAAAATGACACTTTTCTCTCAGTCCGCTTTTTCCACAGTTCATACTATTAAAATTGTAATTACGTTCACCTAGTGGCATGTAACACTGTACAAAGCTTCCATGTAGAAGAGGTTCTTCACTCACTGCAATTCTGTCCTCAATTATTGCAGATACTATTGTCAAAGTTTATATTTATTAGAATCTCCAGGTCTCCAGATAGTGAACCTGTGCTTTTAATTTTTGGTTGTTATTTTTATAAAGAAGGATATGTTTTTAATTTTCAATACATTTCAAGTTCAAAAGAGACCTATTATAAAAAACATCCCTCAAACTATAGCATGGAAACATGTCAATACACTACTTATAAAACTCCATAATAATGCCCAGGCAGAGTCCTCTGCAATTTTTTAGGGGGAAAAAAATCATGTATCTCTTTTTTAAGTTGTCACATTTAGAAGTTTGATTTTATTATATGTGAAACATTTCAATTGACTTAATTTTCAGAGGTATTAAAAAAATATAGTTTAATGGAAAAAGTTTTGACATAAGAAGACTAGCTTTAGCCAGCATGGAAGGTAAGCTTGTACTCTGCTTCCTTGAACACATTTCACTGAGCCATTTGAGAACTGGTCTTCATATCTGGATCATGGGTGAGGTTATTCTTACATTTGCTTTTTACAATATAACAGGACTTCTTCCTCCAAAAGTACACTTTGGCAGTTCTGTTCTCACAATTCATAGACAATGTGCAACTAACAGAAACCTGGATTGAAATGTCATTTTTGATTTACATTATTGTTTGATTTTTATCTCTATTCCTGTATAACCATATCCTGATATCAATGGGGTATTAAGAAATAATTACATTACAAAGCATATGACAACAAAATGATAGTACAATTACTGCACTTGTGTAGACTGTTTGGTACAATTTGGTTTATTAACATATAATTTCATTGCCCTTATTCAAACACATCCTACTAATCAGATGAAGAAGTCAAAATTTTGCCCAAGCAACTCAAGTTTTCAAGCTAAGAAGCCAGGGTTTCCACCAACAGATTTCTTAAGGTACAAAAGCATTCAAGAGTGCTGATTATTCTGCTGAGTAAATATAATACTGGGACTCTCAAGTACATTTTAGGGTTAAGTTTGTTTAGACAGGGTTAGCTACAGTACTTTTAAGCTCAAGCTTTTAAGGGAATTGTTTTCCCCTTTTTACAATCTGTAGAAGCCCTGAAGCCACTTTTTTTCTTAACTGACTGCTTTTTCATATAGTTGACATCCTCCATTTATTTCACATGAATTATATTAACTTTACACCATCATTCATTCAACTGTGTACTGTGTAAATTTGTGCCTTGCCCTCCCAACTTCAGTGCGGTTATCAATCTTTAAATTATACTTTGTCCAAAATGTACTGGTGATCACTTCATTGACTGCTCCAGTTTACTTCCCACAGGTTGCCAAATGTCCCCCAAAATAAGCCTAAGTAATTAACTTGTAACAAGTAAGGAGACCGATGCCTCTACTTTTTTAACTCAATTAGAGAACTTTTTTTTGTGTGTTTTGGCCATCAAATTAGCAGGGATTGCATGTAAACATTACTCTTAATTGTTGATTTCAGCTCAAAGAAGTTGAAAATTGTACATAATTTGTGAAACAAACATATCTATATATCTGGTTGTACAGCTGCAACGTTCACATCGACCTGCTACCTGAATTCAGCAACCAGTTTCTGACATCTTTATGAATTTATGTTAGCCTCCATTTTTCTGATCCTCATAAAAGAAATAAAACTTGTATGTTAACAAACAAACACACCTTCCCTCATTATTAATTTTTACACTTACACACTGGCAAATAATCCAACAGGAACACACATTTTTCATCCACCAGAATTATGAATTGGACTGTGTAATTTAGTGAAATACACATAATTGCTACCTCATACTTCATTACATGATATGGCTAGTCAAAACTATATTCACACACATACATTTAAAACATACTTTTCAATAATACAAAAAAATAGAATCCTTTACAACAGTACAATTTTATCAAATTTTAATTATAGTATACAATAAGCCTAATCCAATAATCTTGTTTGTTGACAACTCAGGGCACACATTCACAGGACATAAAAGACCTGCTGATTGATTAAAGTTAATCCTTTATTGTCAGACAATACAATAAGTCTAAGCTGGTTCCCTGTCCACAATGGGACTTGCGTCGATTCAAAAACGTCAAAGGAAGTAGAAATCATGTTTTGCGCGTTATTTTAATTTTTTCCTCCACATTCATTTGCCTGTTCTGTTTATCCCGCATAAAACAGCCACAATCGTGGATGAGCGTTTTGTTACAGTGTAGAAAATCAACGACTTCAGTGTTACTTCTTTTTTAACTCTGCTTTTGTTTCCAGGACCAGGTGAAATATAAACCCATTTATCTTGCAATCAAAATCAATTTATTCTGACATTCGCTCACCAGACGGACCATCTCATTATAATGAAACTCTTCATGGGCTTAAAATAGTAAAACGGATTCGTTACCCCCAAACTCGCCAAAGCGCGGTTTTGATTTCAAACTTGTCGACCGGCGCTGCCAAGAGCCAAGTCAAGACTCCGTTGCGGGGCCAGAGAAAAAACAATGGTGCAACTTTGTCATCGCTGTTAAAACGAAACTTGTGGCCACGTGAAGTTGCAAAATCGAAACTGCATACACGTGACTCTGATGTGCCAGGCAATTGAAATATTATGACTGATGATGGAACTGTTTCCGAACATAGGTTATCTCCACCGGCAATGCTAACTCTGCGTGGCCATATTGAATCTTAGTGCACTCCGGCCATTTTGACCAATGGTCAGCAAAATGTGTGTATAGTTGGAAGCAAAGTGACAAATTTCGAAAACACAGGTTCACTTTAGGTTAACGTTTTGTTATAGCAAATTATGTAAGTGTCTGCGCTAATAAGGTTAAGCAAAAACACAGTGATAGGACCACAATGCATGGAATTGCGGGAATTATGAGAAATTATATAATGTAGTGTATACACCCGACAAGAGTAAAAATGGCGACGGACCGCGAACCCTGAAACCAGTAGCGTGGACTTACCTCCAAATGTCTCCGGTCCCCCAGGATGACGAAATGAGGTAATCGGTGGAATCAAACTGCCAGATCCATCCACACTTGGGTAGGGCTCAAAGTAGCCGCCTTCCGCCATAGTTGGACGCTAACAGGCCCTGATATTTTGCATGAGTTTTCCACCAAAAATCTCTTTGACCAGTTCCCAGCCCGAGTTCGGATCTTGACACAAGTCTGTGTACGGACTACGCAACTGGGCCCAACCATTTCTGGAGGGGTGTCAGGATTGTGATGTAAATTACAAAAGTGGTTTCTTTGCCACACCTGGAAGATCTATTTTGATTTTATCCTCACATATTGATAATCGAAGTTTATTTACCAAAATAAGAACAAAAATGTTTCATAAAGGGACATTATAATGAGCTCTGTGGCGAGTCTGTTGTGTCATGATAAAGCTTGCCAACCCAGTCAAGTTGAACGACCTTTGACCTATATCACTGACCAATGGATAGTGATTACCCACGCTTGCCCACAGATGGCGCAACAACACGTTGACCGAGTTTTACAGCAAAGGTCGTGGTCCATTTCTGACACCCACTTTGTAAAGATTTTCTGCAATGAACCGTTTCAAAGTGCACCAAAACTTGTTTCAACGTTTGCGTTTACTGGCCATGTTGTCAAAATAAGAAGTGGGCGTGAGCTTTTGCTGAAACTTACGCTTCCATTTCGGTTTTGCTTGATCGATCGACATCGGGAAACTTCTTGGCGGATACAGCGCTTCGCTGACAATACTTTCATTCAGAAAAAGACAGAGTGGCCAATGGGTTAGGGAGTGTCCGTTCATACAGAATAAGATTGGCAACTTTCATGACATCTAACGTTATGCTTTCAGTCATTCAACTGATCGTAAGTGGTGTGATAGACAGCTGGAACATTAAGTGTGCACACTGAGAAATCATGGACCAACGATGGCAGGATTGATTCCCAGGTGTTTCGTCAGTCAGTCCAAGGAGAAGGTTTGATCAGGGACGTGCTGAAGAGCACAAACACGTCGTTGGTTTGCTGATGCGGTGGTATAATGAGTGCATGAATCGAATTCTTCAGGAACAAAGTTTACTTGACCTTTGTAAAATATACATTTACCCATTTTTCTGAGACTGAAACGTTAGTTTGTTCAGCAATCTCTCTCTCTCTCTCTCTCTCTCTCTCTCTCTCTCTCTCTCTCTCTCTCTCTCTCTCTCTCTGGTGTATGAGCCTATCCTGCGCAAGTCAAAAGAATCAGAGAATTACTCAATTAACAAGAATAACCGATTTATATTCGACAGGATACACCCTGTTTCTTTTTGTAGTTGATGTAGGCCTGTATCAAAGTTTATTTTAACACTACTGCAGCAGGCGCTCCTCCAGATTCTTTATAATATGAAAAGTTTGGTGTCGCTTTAGTAGGTCTGTGGTAGTTTTCAAAGATATAAAAAGGCCACAACATTAATGTTGATAGTAACTTTCAGAATCACGGCGCCTAGCCTTAGTTGCTGACCACAGTAGCATAGTGCTGGAAATTTAAATGCCTTCGCATGGGCGAAATGTGAAGTGCGAAGCGGTAATTAAAAAGTAAAATCCAACGTTGAACTTTTTTAGAATTGTACGAAGTGAAATGATAACCTTATAATATAGGCCTAACAAGTGAAGCGTTTCAGTTACAAAAAGCTAATGAACATCGAAGTAGATTTTTGTATACAAATGGAAGTGAGGTTAAGACACTTTGAAAACACATGCGAATCGCTTAAGTTTTAAAAAGTGATCATATTTGCAGCAAGTGGTCTAAAATCGGTTGTAAAATGATAAAGGATATAGACATTTGTGTGCTGGAGTATATGTTCACAAAAGCTAAGGGATATTTCACAGCAGGGACACATTCAGCGGGTAGACTTACGACTGTTTTGCCAATTTCACAATACCAGGAAGAAAATGTAACTGAGTTACCTTTAAACGTGAAGCGAAAAAACATTTTCTTATAAAAACTGAAGTGAAGAAAAAATCATAAGCGATGAAAGTGAATTTGGCACAATTGATTAAAAAGTAAAGTGGAAACAGCAACAATTTTTAGGACCCAGGTGGAGGCCCATGCATCTGATGACAAAAATCTCTAACCCTGCAGTTCTGTGTCTTGCATGCGTTGTGCATTTAATTCAATGAATACACGTTTATGATCGCCAATTGTGAACTTTTCAGCAATGCCGCATCAGCAAACTCCTTTTCTCCTCAGCAGACCAGGTTAATTGTGTCGTTTTTGGAAGATTTGTGGTTTAAATAAATTAAACGACCGGCCGCTGAGCAAACTGCTAAACAAAGTTTTAGCCTGCAGCAGCCAGGTGTACTTTGAAGGCAAGAAGACAAGACCACGAGCGCATCAACCTTCCTCTGTTTGACATATAGGCTGCCAATTTACCTTATTAATGTTTGTATGAAAGATATCTTGTCAGACCAGCTGATATATATGTTCATTTATTTGTTCTTCACATCATAATCGATTGCATGCATGCTTCATCCAAGACCTACGCCCCGTAATAATTGACATGCAAGGAGAAGATCAAACAACAACACTGTGTGTTGCATACCAGAATATTTCACAAAAGGAACCCAGCTCGCACAATGCAACTCAGTGTGTCTTCCAATGTCTGCCTTCAAGTTTCATGATCAAAACAATATGTCAAAAGCACATTTACTGCACGTGCCATGCGATATCCGTCTCATGCAGTGCATTGAACAAAATGATTAGGTGTTTACAGAATATGGTATGGTCTTACATTACACGGTTAAGGTATAGCGCCATTGTTACATATTTCACAATTACTGTTAAATTATGTTTATAGTGTGTAGCTAGGGTTTCCACTGTAAATTTTAGTTTTGTCACCAAATTTCATTAAATGTTTCCCCGTCCATTCTTGCAAGATCAAGAAAGTTCAGCCTTATCCACTGAACAAGGTCATTTGATAATGGGTATGCTGGGCCGTATCTTGCTTTTATCATCATCATCATCATCATCATCATCATCATCATCATCATCATCATCATCATCATCATCATCATCATCATCATCATCACCAGTTTATTGATCACTCTAGAAGTCAACTGAGCACATAATTACAGCTGTGTCAGGTCAAACTATTTTCTGTTTCAGTGATGAAATGATGAATGGATCTCTTCAATATAGAAATATATGTGCTCCTTTACGACAAATTCCCATGCAATTGTATGCACATAATATATATATATATATATATGTGTGTGTGTGTGTGTGTGTGGGTGGGTGTGGGTGTGGGTGTGTTTATCTTTTTCTCGTTCTCGCTGTGTACAGACCTAGTCCAGAACCCCATAGTTTTTTTGTTTTTTTTGATCTGCTAAGAAGTCCCATGCATGTTTTCATCCCATAGCACTTTTTACATTTTTCACAATAAAGATCGTGAAAACTCTATCAATATCCTTCACAATGGCACAGAAAGTTATCGAAAAATGCATACATGTCTAAGAGAAGGCGACTAGTCAGGTGCAACATTCATAGACACGACCCCACATGTTCATCTTTCTTCAACCAGCATGATCTGCCTTTCATTGCCTTTGTATATACCAAAACAGCTCATATACATGTATGTTATGCTAAATTATGTCTATGCTCTTTCCCGTGTACAGTCCGCCACTACATACTAGCAAATCAAGTCATCTATATAGTGTTTTGACGGCTGATTTTTATCGTGAGAGCAAACGCGTCGTACTTTCATCTGTATCGACAGAATTATAATGTAAATTCAGAATAATGCACACATAGGTGAAAAAGTCCGCTCGTCCTCTGTCGTCAGCCAAACTACTAGCTCCAATACAGTCTTGCAAAATAGAAACCTGATATATACTTATGTAGTGAGCAAAAAGAGATTTTCTTTCTTTCTTTCTTTCTTTCTTTCTTTCATTCTTTCTTTGATATATACTTATGTGTAAAGTAAGCAAATAGAGCTTTTCTTTTGTTTGTTTCCTTCTTTTTTTCC